>VZTH01002984.1:393999-432666 GCA_013397815.1 Aleadryas rufinucha | reverse complement strand
AAAAAAAAAAAAAAAAAACAACAAAAACAAGGCATGTCAAAGGAAAGCAGGAAAACTCATAACAAAAAGAGCCTGTTCATTGAAATTATTTCTTTCTAGTCTACCAAGCCTCAAATACATACATAATAAAACCCAGCACTGCTACAAAAGTCACTAGCACAACATAAATGACAGCACTGCTAGCTGCAAAGGCCAGTGCAGACTATGCTTAAGGTATTTTTTGGTGTCTCATTAAACCCCATCTTATAAATACACTACTTTTTTCATCCACCAGTTGATCTCACAGTATTAATTCAAACATTTTAAATTATGGAAGTAAAAAGCAGTGGTATAAAAGCATACTACTCATTTCAGGCTTCATTTTGTTCTTCTTCATCTTTTTAAGAAAAGAGTCCATTCCAGTACACACATATGGGAGCATTTATAAGAGAGCAGAGAGAGAAAAAAGCAGAGAAGGCACATAGAAGGGCTGCCCTAGAGCAGGATTTTCCTTTGACCCATTTGCTACATTGGCCTTGCTGAGTGCATCCAACTGAAGGCTGAATATTTCATAACTTGTAAGAAAAAAAAAAAATCTCTTAAATCACAAAAATATCCAAGACGTTGAATTGAATCCTGTTAGTTTATAAATAAATGTGTCATAGAGATGCATAAAATGGACTTTTAACCAACAGTGAAATTAATTATTACTGCACTCAGCACAAGAGAAATTATACCCATTGGCAATCATTCACACATCCCCATAAGCCAAAATACTTTTAATATTTTTCCTAAAGTTAATCCTGTTATCAAGTAACATCTTATATTTGGTTAGTTTATTAGGGAAAATATGGCAAGAAAATTCTGGGAATTATTTTTAAGGTAAGCACAAATTAAAGCTGGGGCAAGGGAGAAGATGGAGCCTATTAAACTGTGATAGTGAGTAGGGATCAAGGATCTTTTATCTTTTTTCAACAAAATATAGTTCTGTGCTTCCTCTCAGGGTGTATAGTGTTACTGGGCTCACAGAAAAGTGTTTCTGATTATTTGAAAGAAAAGTAGTTTGTTATGCCACAGTTTGAGTTTACCTGGTATACAGTATGTGAGAAGGATCCTTCCCTTTAGCACTCGTTTTTAGAGTATGACTAAATTTTGCTTTTGCATGACCCATGCATCTTAATAGGGTCCTCTATGGAATTAGACAGATACTGGAAATGAGCAGACAGCTCCTAATAAGAGCACACCAGGCAGTGTGGGAGTAGGAACCATGAGAAAACTGATCAGGTTGTGTAGGAAGCCCTACCACTTTTCCTCACAGTCTCTTCTTTTGCAGAAACTTGCCTGTGACAGACTGTCGTCTCCTCCTCCTCCTCCTCCTCCTCTTCCACACCTGGCAGAAGGGAACGATGCAAAGAACACAGTGCTGCTGTTGATACCATTAACGCACTGCTCCATCAGATGTAGATACACGTGTTTGCATTATGCAGCTTACAGAAAGAACCAATTACTCTGGATCCCTACAAACCACTTCCAGCCAGTGAAATGAGAAGATTGAATTAAGGCAGCTCAAAGGAAAAAATTTCTTTAGCAAAGCTTGTTGAAAAAATGCCTCCTGAAGCTTGTACATAGCCTACTACATTCTCAATAACAAATTTCCTGATCTTCAGTTTCCTTCTAGGTTATTTAAAAAGATATTCTAACATAGGTTTCACTTTAAAGAGCAAGCACAAACATACGCAAAAATACAAAATTGTACACATTTTCTTTTTCTTGTTTAAAAAATATGGAACAGTACCCAATACCTTCATTACTATTATTATTATTATTATTATTTTCCTTCACAGATCTTGCCACAAAATGAATGTAGAAATGGAGCTCAGTGCTTTTCCCTGCATTTTTTTCACTTGGCAGGCTACAGTTTGAAACGGATTCTAAGGATAAGCCAGTTTCAGAAGATGAACCAGAAGAAAAAATAACTGCAAGAAAACTTGAACAGTTTTGTGCTGATGTAACTTCCTGTAATTGACTCCATAAGGTATCAGACAAGAATCTATTTGCAAAGTGGCTGTAGTAGGAGGGCAGTAAGGTAAGACCACCACCTTCAGAAGCCACAAAAAGTCTCATTGGCTTGACTGTGTCACAAAACCACAAACTCCAGCTATGTATGGAAGCTGGGAACGAAGCACATGAGCCATTTCACCACAAAAAATAAAAGTGCAGAGAAGATGAGGACTGGTGCCCAGTAAAACTTGCCCTGATCTAGCAGGGAACTTAAAAGCACTTTTAGGTTCACCAGTCTAGAAGTAAAAATACCAAAAGTATCTCTTTATCCTCTTTGTGTCTCACAGCAATTCCCAGCTTTACAGTGGGAACATAACTAGCCTTTAGAATTTGCATTTTTTTAAAGATATTTTTTTAAATGTAATAAATTGTGGAAATAGCAATATCTACATCTCAATATAAACTTTTCATCTGTAAATATAGATTTGAAGGCAATTCACACATCAATATATAGTGCCTTAATAATTTATAAAAAAAATATGGCATAGACTGGTGATGAGTGACTTTCAGCAAATCTCCCAGTGCCTTAGACAAGCTTCAGGTGCACATTTGCCAATCCCAGTCCAGAGTTTTACCAAGAAAGCACACTTGCTTAGTGGGACTTTAAAAATTATACTGACATCAAGAAACATGCTCCTTGGGCCTAAATCGCAACAATATTGATGAAGGCTGATAGATTTCGTGTTTTCCAGCTTCTTCTCTGGCATTACCTATTCTCTTGATATTTGAATTCTCTTGTCCAAATAATCAGCAGACCTTCTACACTAAGCCCTCACAACAAGCATCTTACTTCTCCTGTAGCTTTGTTACTGTGATCATCAGTACAAGAATTACTTTTCTCTGAATGACACAGGGCACTAACATGAGGCAAAAGTATATGATTATCATTACAACAGGCATGCTGCCTCTTTACATATGGAGGTAATGAAGGGAGAAGGGAGAGAGAGACATGGACCTTCAGGAGTTTATTGACTTGGTTCCACGCATCCTGGTAGTTACAGCTACTGAAATTCTCCAAGGAGCTGAATAGAACTTGTATGTGATCCTTCTTCTTAAAAAGCAGTGCTTTTTGCACCCCATTCCCTTAATGCATTCATCCAAATAAATCCTCTTGATGAAATAAAATTATCCTCTTCCTTTTCCTCCAGTCAAAGAAAACAGAGAATTGTCAGTACTTGTCCCATTACAGTAAGAGCACAGACACTATTTAACTGCTATTAGTAGAACTATACTATATTCTACCTGTCTTTTCATTTCTACAGTCAAAGCTAACACAAAGCCTTCCCTAGCTTTTCAGGAGTAATTTTATTTCAAAAACTGAAGGAATAGCTACCTCATAAATCATTTTTCTTTAGTACCTTCCATTTATCAACTGGCATCACCCAGCTATGAAAAAACATTTACGCAAACATTGAACATTTTCTTTCACACTCTCAGAGAAGTAAAAGAAAAACAAAAGATATGTTTAAGAAATAATTCTTAACAGTAAATAGCATTTAGGATTCTCAACTCTTCTATTTTTCTTTACTACAGAAACATTTACTACACAAAAGTTTGATTTTACTGAAGCTTCTGCTTCTGCAAAGAAAATCCACAATATAGAAACAAAAGTCAACTTATTGCAGAAAAACCACTTTTTTGTCATTTTTTTTAAAGTCAAAGTTTTAACCACATCATCTATTACAGTTCTTCCTGGAGTGTCACTCAGCAGTTTCCACTATGATCTCTGAACATCAGTATCTGTATACAAGTTAGCTTTCTTGCTTGATAAGGCCATGCTTCTCCCTCGCCATTCAAAGGGACCCACTGTAAAGTGACTTCCAATTTAATTGGATTAGCCTGCAAAAATATCACTCAGTACATTCTTTTTAGCCTTCCTGTCTCATCAGCAAATTCATAACTGAATAGATTCATTTTAAAGAGGAAGCCTCTCACAAAGATCTACAGGCTGAGAAAACAAGGGACTCCACAGCCCAGTGTAAGGAATCAGTAACGACGTAGGCACTGCTACTGAAAGACTGGATTAACGGAATTCTTTTTCCCTGTATTTACCAAATACAGAGACTGATACATCTCACAGATGCATATTCCTAGGGAAAATGTGAAATGTCAAGGCTTTACCACTTCACCAGAGCAGATAATTAAGTAATTAGAACAATTAAACGTTGACAGAGCACCAGCGACCCCCAGGTGAATTAAAGCCCTGAATTATGAAAGCGTGAAGAAGGGAAGAGGGAAGACTTTGGCACATATGTAGGACAGATTAAGTGCAGTTGTAGGATTGGTTTTACAATTTATGCACTTATCTTCCAGATGTGTTTAGCTGTCCACAACTTTTATTGTCAAAATGCTTATTTAGATGTCAGGGGCAAACTCATCTAGGTACATTTTCTCTCTGTAAAAACAGTGAATTAAAAAGCAGAGTATATAGTAATCTATTCTCTCAACCTTTTACACCACATGAAAGGGCTGAAACAGTAAAAGAGTGCCTTAACAGATCTGCATCCATCCCAGTAAAATACATCCATCAGTCGAGGCACCTGGAAGGGGAAAGTCAAAGGGGCTCTTTGCAAGGAACATACACAAATCATCAGTCACTAAATTATGCCAGAGGCTCATAACCTCCACCACACCTTTTGTTGGGGACTGTCTGCTCATCAGTAACTGCTCATGTGCTACATGCAGAAACACCCTATTTGCTAAATAAGGAATATGAGCAACATAACCATCACAGCATGAAGTTCAGGAATAATTTTCTTCTCTTAATATTAGGGCACGCTTGCTTTACTTAGTTTTCTGGGGGTAAGGAATTTGGTTTATAGTACATTGGACTGCCTGCTGTGATGAACCAACTCCAGGTAGAATGAGCTGGCCCTGGGGACTGGATGCATTATGTAGATGGGAAGCAGGAACAGCAGCACAATCCGGGAGAAGGCACAGCCACAGTGCAGTGAGGATAGGTAACACATGTAATTCCCAGCAGCTGGCAGTTGTGAACACTTCAACTACCAGATTTGTTGCAAGTGAAAGTGTGTGAACATCTTATATGCTGCAATATTTTTTAGGTGGAAAGTCGCTTTAAAAATGAAGAGAGATCAGGGGAAATGTTATGAGGAGAGAGACCCACCAAAAAGCCAATAGAAAACATGTCACATATAGGAGATTTCACACTTTTGTTTCTTAAAAGCACATCTAATATTCTTCTGCTCTGAAATTGTTAATAACACTTCATTTCATTGTCTTTACCAAATGGAAAGATATGCCCTAGAGAAAATAAGATTAAAGACTATCAACTATTCATTTCTAAAATGAATTAAACAATTTTTATAATAAAAATATATTAGGAAAGCAATTTTTCAAATAATTGAAATATTAAATATGCAATTAAAAACCTGATTATAATCTCACAGAAAATTATATACAATCCATATTTTAAAGAGGTTGTTTACTTAAACAAGAATTTTTAGAATTTTACAGCTTCAAGCCAAACCCTATATTGATATGGTTAACATATATTACTTAATTTAAAAAATAGTCTAAATTAGCTGATGACACAAAATGAGTAGAAAGTATAAAAGATTACAGGGTAAGGAACAAACCTTTCAGAATGGTTTCTGTAGATTAACTGTGTGGGTGGATAAGTAACTCTCAGAGTTCAGAGAAGAGAACAGAGCAGTGTCGATGTAATGAACAGAAGTAGGTGGATGGTTCCAGTTCGAATCAGAACATCTCCCACTTCATCAAGGCTGCTGAAAATGATTCATTCTATGGTACATTTTACATGCCATGGGGATTCTGTAGGTTTTCTTTCCTACTTGTCAAAACCATGGGCATAGTCAGAGGTGGTAAAGAAAATGTCCTTTTGATTATGTTCCAGCATCCCTGGCTTTCATTAAAAACAAGAAAAAACACAGAAATAAACATAAGTTTGGAAACAAGGAAGAATAGGGAAACTCATGCCTAAATTGGATTTAAGTGTATAGAAAAGAAAATACAAATCTAAAATATGGAATTGGGAAAAACAGATTTGGAGGGAATGTGCGGGATAAAAACAACCACGAAAGGAAATTCCAAAAAGCAGTATTACTGAGAACTCTTACTTTGAGTTTATATATCAATCCTTCATTAATATCTAGGTACTTAGCTGCATTATACCTTAGTGAACATTCTTCTAGAGGTTTCCATGGGAGAACAGACCAGCACCCATTCCTCAGAAATAGCTAGAAGAAATAAAAAAATATCAACCCTCCACTATAACCCCCCAGACTCTATGCAGCTCCCAAAAAGACAAGTTTCCTCTGTATTATACTATTACTTTACTCACAATACCATTAATGCACCAACACAGATCATTAGTTTAAAAGAGTGTAGAGAAGAGATTGGAAGCAGAAGGTGGTAATTCATAGCTCCATGAAAGAGACCTTTCTGAACTTGTAATGACCACTGACAGTACTGAACTACAACCCAGCTATATGACTGAACTGACCATATTCTGCCTCTCATTAAACCTCCCATTACACCTAAAACATACTGAAATCGATTTTCACTGGACTAGGAACCTAAACATGTGTTTAATTCTGAGCACATGCTCTGCTAAATGCTGCAGAACAAAACCCCATATCCTGTGTAGTAAAGCAGGCGAAGTAGAGTTAAGAGCTTTTTCAGATTGTTATCTTCCACCATGAACATCTTTTGAATGACTTATGAATATGAGAGTTTGATTAGTACTTTCCAGGTCCACCCTGTACTGCTAACAAAGTTATCCTAAGTTTGATGCAGAAGGCTAGTGGCGTTCTTCTGGAATAACTGCAAAAATTAACTTTCAGGAAAAATTTCTTCTCTGTTAATATTTAGTTGTCTTACAAACTAAGCAGGAAGAAAAGAAGAATTGGAATGGAAAACCAGAAGCATGGCTAGTGGCTATGGAGAATGCCCGCTGACAGTGGAAAACCAAATGGAACCCTAGGGATTTAATCTAGTCCACTTGGCAGACTTTGCATTGCATATAGGGACTAGGTGAACAAACAGGAACACTCTGAATTCTGATTACTAATTCATAACTAAGTCTTTACACATTAGAACAATTGAAGAATCAGTGCCAAGAAATGGCACCTGAATTTGGGAGAGGAGGGTGTAAGGGAGGAGACTGAATTTGGGAGAGGAGGGTGTAAGGGAGGAGACTCAGAAAGACATAAGAAAAGAGACACACAGAAGAAATGAAGACGGTAAATAGAGTAATAAAGTTCAGCTACAAATATGGTCACTGACATTGAAAGTTATGAAGAAGAGATTAATTTACCAATTCAAGACTTAAGCAGATATTGTTCCCTGTATTTACAGCTTTGAGAAAACTGGAGTGGATAAATATTAGCAGTGGTCGCTGCAGTCTTCTAACAGAGAGCAAGTCTTCTATTCACCAGAGCAAGAAATCCATGTCATTACTTATTAGAATAAAAGATATAGGTAGTACATCAAGTCATTTGCAATAAAAAAACCCCCACTAACAATATAATAATATGCAGGACTATACTTTTTTGTCACAATCCCACTAAGCTACTGTTTTTAGCAGAAAAACAACAGATGAAGCATTTTAATTGCCAGGTAGACCAAAAGATATTTTTCAGTTTTGCTTTCTTCCTCTTTACCCAATACTGATAATGCGCACAAGCTACTCCTTAGTGTTTTATAAATTAAAATGTAGCCTCTCTTTCTGTGCATGCATATGACTTCAGTATATGTCTAATTTTGTCTTTTCTGGACTCCTCACACCTACTGTAGCCAAAAAAATTCCAGTCCACAGGCCAATTTTACAGTTGGGTCTAAATTTATTTACAAGATAAAAAATCCACACTCTTAATCTAAAACATATGGTTTCTGCTTATCACTTCTCCATTCTCCCTTTTTTTTTCCTCAACTCAGTCAATTTAGAAGCCTCAAACTCCACAAATGCTTTGTATAAATCAAACTAACTGATTTGATTTAGCTATCTACCTAACATGAATCTTTACAGAAATCACTCTTTTAAGGATTGATCTGATCCTCTGACAGGTACCTGTAAAACTTCCTAGCAAGGCTCCTTCATACATACAAGTATGTTTCACTTGTAATTTTTCCATTTTTTCAGACTACCATTCATGTCTTCCCAACTTCCTGAAAAGAATACTCTGTAGGGCACTTAATGACAACTAGATAGAAACATGAAACACTATCAAGAGCCAGAAGGGAAAGCTATCATTTAAAGTATGATTTTTTTTTCTTTTTTTAAGTTTTACGCTCTCCAGGTGAAAGGGCACTTTCTACCACAAAACTAAATAACTTTTTTTGAGCTTTCTCCAAGGCAGGTTTAAACCTCTGGCATTAAATCTGAAAACAACTAAGAACTTTTGCAAACTCCACTGTCTTTTAAATGCAAAGTGTCTTCTTTGATGTATCCCTACCTGAAAGACACAGCAGGATATTTGTTTTCTAAAGGACTTGTATCAAAATGAAACCTACTACAAAAAAAACTCTCCTTACATGAAGAAGATAAGAAAAGAGTAAACAACATATAAAAGATAGGAGTTGCATTAGTAATATAATCCTGGAAGGCTTTGGTGCATTCCAGAGAAAAATATAAGGCTATATCTTGGGAGAGGGGGAGGAGGTAATAACCCCAGGGAGTGGGTAGGCACATTTGGTGTATACGAATCTTACACACAAGAAATAAATAAACAAAACCGAAATATCTTCTCCAGTCAAAATGTATCCTTTTAGTCAGCATCAGCTCTGATGACTTTTAGCTGGTGATAGTCTCAACAGAAAGTTATACAGCAGCTAATGCAGCTAAGTCTCAAACTGTAAAATCAGTGGCAGCTCTTCCTTTGGGAAGATCTGTTCCCACCAAAACTCAATAACCCTTGGTAAAATGTTTGAGGCTTTTTTGCCTTCTCACGTTAGGGAAGGATCCCAAATGTGCTACCAAGCCTGGCAGTCCCAGACACAAGCACAAGAAGCATTCTGTGCCTGCACAGTGGCCCTCAATAGGGAGTTCCCTGACTGCCCACATGGCCACAGAGTGTGACACGTGACAGCTCAGGATAAGCACGAGCAGGGGAGCTTAAGAGAAAATGAAAAGGTTATTCACAGGCTAACAGTCAATGCTTCTGCTTCCAATGGGTACCAAACAAGTATTTCCAGCTCATTCTTATTATTTTTACAATTAGTAACCTATACTGATCTTATCCTATGCAATGTTGTTATCTTAAATCTCTGTTGCACATGACTACTACAAAATTTTCTCTTGAGACATCCACCAGCTAAAAGCATTACAGACAACACTGGTTAACAGCGTCCTTCATGATAAAGGAGGATGTAGGGCTATAGGGACTTAGTATCTCTGCTTCATTTCCCTTCATTAGTTTGTCAAATTTTACTTGATAGAGGACAGGTAATTTCTTAGTCGTGTCTTCCTGTATTGAGCACAACAGAGCGAATTTGGTATTTCCAAACACTGTGCTGAGAAGCTCATGATAAAAAGAAAGTATACAGCAGGAAAAGGAAGAATTTGGGCGAGCAGCCATGTTTATGCAATTTTTGTGCCATGGATTAAACATATTTTCCTGCTACATTTTTTGGAAACCTTGTGTTTAGTTCTTAAACACTAAAGAAACAGAAGCTGCCAAAAATTTTACATACCATTTGCACACAGCTAAAAACTTGCACTTTCCCATCTGAGTGCAGCTATCACCAGCTTTTTTGAAGCAGTGCAAACATTTTTTATATAAGGCTAGACCTTAAAATCATTTAAAAATATAGATATTATCTAAAACATTTTCACTTTCATTAAGTTTTATTCATGTAGGGAATAAATAACTAGACTTCCAGTGTATATAAATCCATTGGCTTGTCCAGGATCTTTTATAAAGAGATTTTTCTGGTTGGCTGGCAACTCCCTTAGAAACTGTACTTTTACACTGTGTAAAATGAGATGCAATAAACCAAGCACTCAAGATAACATCTACCTACCTCAGCAGGATAGGGACAATAACAAATACAGCTTTTGTTATGATTGCAGGCTATTTTTCTCTGAAGAGTCCTCTCTCAGAGCACAAGATAAGTAGATTGTAAGAATAAGTAAGGATCACGAAAAAAAGCTTCCATCTTTAGAGCTCCTGTTCCTTTTTAAGAATTCGAAAGCAAAAGTGAATAAAGAAAAACTGGAAGAATTTACACACAGTTCCTGTAACTTTGTGACCTCTGGAAAAGTAGATCCCATTCTAGCATCTGCCAAAAAGGTTCTGGGTGCTTTTGCTTAGCTGAAAGCTAAGCAAATCACTTAGGCTGATTTCACTTTTCACCAGCGGTAATTAACAGTGCACTCTTCACAGCTGACCTATCTCTAGAAAGTCATCCCCAGCTAGACTATACTGTCAATTCATTTTGTGAACTCACTGTGAAGAGTTCCTGTGATTTGTAAGAGAGAAGATCAGACTGTTCCAGTTGGTGGCTTTCAACAGCACAGCACGGCTCCTTAGAGAGTTTTGGCAATATTATTAGCCATGTTACTGTGCTCAGTCTCATGCAAGAGACACCTGAACTAATTATCCCACCTGATGGGAACAGAAGCAAACTGTAGTCCTCAAAGGAAGCTTGCTGTCACAGAAGACTCAGCTTCACCCCTTCATCATCAGTATCAGCCAGTTTGATAAAAAGCTATGACTAAAGGTAGAGTCTAGATACACTGGAAACTCTTCTGTGTTTGTCACAGAAGTTCATAGAATATCCTGATCTGGAAGGGACCCACAATGATCATTACCTCACTTGTGTTAAAAACTTCTGTGCTTGGAATTTTTGGATGAGGCAGCTGAAAACAGATCTCTTATCTGGTAGCTAGGCAAGATTCAAAATGCTGAGAATTAGTCTTAAGTGTAATATATGTTCTGCTTGATAATGAAGAGTCCATGTGCTCCTTAGGACATGTACTGCTGTCTGTTCATCTCGCTACCCTCAGCTACAGCAGAGGCTTATGAAGAAAAACACCACCAATCCAAAAGCACCATTCAAAAGTTTGAAACGTGACAGTTCAAAAAACTAAGTCAAAACACAACAATGCAGACAGATTTGTAACAGCAGTCAGACTACATGAGGATGTACCAAGATGTTTAAACAGCACTGTACATCTGTATGAACCCTTTACTGTTTGAATATGTAGCAACAGCTTATGGAAACAACTGGCCTTTAAGCTCAGTGATAGCTATAAATGCAGCTCCTTCTAAGCTGTATGTAAGCTTGGGATGAGATTGGAAGAGATACAGGTAGATAAATCTAACTACCCACTTTTCTTGCCAGGTAGAGAAGTCCAATCCCATCAATCACTTCTCCTCCTGAAACCACTCCACAAGCCTATACAAAACTCCAGCATATGGGGAAGCTTACCCAGGGGAAACAAATAAAAATAGTTTTCTACATAACAAACTGAAATAACCCACAAAAGGGTTTAACAAGCTAAAAAAAAAAAAAAAAGAAAATCAGCTTAGCTTCTTGTGAAAACGCAGTCTAAGCTTCCATGTATCTCAGTTTCTTCTCAGTACAACAGGAATATTCATAACATTGTACCTCAGAGGAGTTTGTTGGAAATGTATTCAAACACATGCCTCAGAAGCACTGAGAAAAGTATGATGCACGATACTGAGTACTGCAGCAAAGTCCATGAGGAAATTAATAATTCCACCTTCAGTGCATGTTCTTATAATTTGAAATAAATAAAATATAAGGCCAAATACTGAATGAAGAAGATAAAAGTGAAAAATTAAATAGCTGGTCATGAATGGTGAGCACCATTCATCCTGTATGCTAAACAACTCGCTGGTCCTATTAAGCTAACAAACCAAAAAACAAAACCCAGGTAAGACTATTTAATTAAAACTTATATTAAAACTCAATTGTACTCACTGTTTTTCTAAAGATAATATGAAAAGACAACAGTAGATAAATTCTGCAAATGATGCCAAAGCTCACTGTAAAGCTAATAATGCTGAGAATACTACAGCTGGTGATGCTCAAACTGGCCAGCCTAGATACTCCATAAGATGGGCTTAGCTGAAAAACATGCACTTCAGGACTCCCAAAATATAAAGCTAGGCACTGTGAAATGAACAATATGTTACAGGTATAGAGTCCAGTTGTAGAGATCTACAGTACAGACGTAATACAATGGAGTGGTAGATGATGAAATCCGATTGAGCATAATGCTACAAAATCAACAGAAAACCCGTCCCCATTATAAGGCTGTAGCTAAGAGGCTAAACATGAGGTTTTGGTGTATAAACAAGGGAAATTCAACAAGGAGATGACACTGCAAAGGATGACATAGAGCAGGGAGATGACATTGCATGAGAACAATGTATTACTGACCTGGTGCTTCTCTGTCTCTGAAATTCAGCAATAAAGAGTAAATTTCTTGGGTACTCCCCGCCAGCAACAGACTTTTATGAGCTTCTGCAGCTGAGCCCTCTCACCTCTGCCAGACAAACTGGTGCTCCCAGGTACAAGGTTCCTGTTTATCAGCTGTGAGTGCCATCAGAACAGAAGACTGACTCAGACTGATTAGTTATTGTTGGTGCTTTGCTTGCTGCATCAAGGTTGACTTTGGGCAGCGGGTTGGCAAAAACAAAATTTAAACAAAGAGAAAGGGAGTTGTTAAACTCAGAAATATTCGGCAAGTGGCGGTTAAAGTCTTTTGATGCATGATCCCACTGCAACAGGGATGTTAGAACCTGACAGGCTCTACAGAAAGCAAATAAGCAATGACAGATAATAGCAAAGTGTCCAGGCAAAGAAGTGACTGAAGAGCATCTTCTCAGTTCTCTCAAGTTTTTCATCTGCAGGGTCTGGAAATGTCTATGTTGCTGGATGCATATTTGTGATAATATACTGTTTGGACTTTCTCTTTTTTCCTGGGCAGTCTCACTGATATATCCTTATTTTTCCTGTTTACCAAAAACTAGAAGTCATTTATTTCCGCAAGTTTATGCTGACTTGCACAGGAGTAAGAAATACCTATTCCACTTACATTTTGGGCATAAAAAGATAAAAAATATTTCCCAGATTATATAAATTCTACCAGGTGGCATTAGACACAGATTATGTATTTTGGTTCCAAAGGTATCAACGAAAACAAATCAAGGACAATTTTCACCCCAGAGGGACATATAACAGATAAATTATTCATTGAAAAAGGATGTTGAACTATAGAAAAGTGGTCGAACCAATTACCAAAAAATAACCCTATGTCAAATGCTGTTTTATATTGCTCCATCAAGGAAATTCTGTCAAGATATAAACACTCTTTACTGAGCTAATCTAGTTCAGTTGACCCATAGGAAAAAAAAAAGAAAAAATATTAAATCCATTAAAGCCTATATCAATACTATGCTAGAAATCACTGCGCAGGCAGGCAATTTTTTTTTTTAACAGAAAATAAGCAGACAGAATGTAAGAATGTTGACCTGGATGAAATTCCCACTCAGAAACACTGCAGCTATGGAGAAATTATCTGACAAAGGAATAAGAAAAAGGTGGGTTTTGCCATTTAGAATCTCCATGTTTCAGAAGCAGAAGAAACATTCAAGCTGGACATTTCACTCTTTGCATCAGTCTGAGCTTGATTGAACTGACAGAGTCTCATTTTTAGATGTTTGTTTTCTGTTTGCATGTTGACCTATATGTTATTTTTCACTTTTTACAGCTCAGATGCTTTTATTTGAAGTATTAAGCTCAGAGAAAAGTTCTAACAATTACCATATCAGCTTAAAACATCTTGCTCACTCTTAGATTTTTCTTTCCTGGGTAAAACCACAAATTTTTAAAAATAAACCAAATTAACAGCTTCCTGAACTCTTGAGGAACTCTGACAATCAGAGTAGCATTGTTTCCAGTAGTATCATTATGCAAAAAGACTGAGATAGTAAATCCAATGTACATCCTAGGAAAAGGGTCAGGCCCTAGATTCACTAAAGTGCTTAAATATCCCTAAGTGTCATCCTATCAGCAAAAAATTCTTTAGAAGCCCTAGAGAACTCAGACTGAATTGAATGATGCAAGTAGAACAAGTGACTGGAGAAACTGAAGCTAATAAAGACACCATGTCTGGCAAGGTGACAATGTACAGAAAAACACGTTGCACACAGAAGAGCACATACCCCAAAAAGCCAGAAATGCATTTTCAAATACACACACTAGTGTCTTTCTGGAAACAGAGTGAGCAGAAGAACACCAGGTCACTTGTGTTTTCATGGTCTGACACGGAGTCTCTTCTGTCCTCACTATATAACTGTATGTGTCGAGCATAACATTTAAAAAATGCCTGTATCACAAACAATCTGTTGTCAATTAAAAAATTAAATAACACATTGTACATCTCACAGAGGCCCTTTTGCCTCCAAGCCTGATCTATACTCAGGATCGTCCTGAATCCAGTAAGATAACTGGATGATATAAATAGGATTTTACCAAAATCATCTTACTTTCAAAGAACGTAGAGAAAGCCTTGTTTCCTTATGCAATGAGAGACCTAGGAAATAACCCTACTTGGCAGTCTCAAAGATGCCTTTCAGCCAACACAACTCTGCATCACTCACAACTGTTCCTTTCTGGCCTGCAACCTTGCAGGTAGGATTTCTGCTCAGGAATACATCTGTTTTTCCACCTGTTGGACCCCTTTGGTGACATATTTGGAGGGTCTGACTAGGGAGCTGTGGGAAAGGGCTGCCAGAGGATCAGGGCAATAGTGGCCACGGGCCAGGAAATGGCCAGCAATTAGAGCCAGGGAGGGTGGAATTTGGTGACTGCTCTGATATGTTCCTTACGCATATCAAAATGACAGGCATCTCAGAAAATCCTTTATATTTATTTTAAACGCTTTGTAGATAATAGATAATAGTTTGGTCATTCAAATATTTACCCAGAATGGTAAAGTTTGGTTTCATGACCTGCTCATTTTCCATATTTTAGAAAAAAGTTACCATCCACCAGCCCATCAGTTTAAGCTAGGTGAATTCACTTTCCATTTTGAACTGAGTCTCTCACAAAGAGAAAAAAAAAATAAGAAAAACAGAAGAAAAAAGGAAGAGGAACAGGCCTAGCAGAGAAAAAAGTAGAATGAGTAAACCAAGTCCATGTTCTCTTAGTTGGGACACCAACTGGGACATCAGCATGGGATGAGGAAACCCAGATTCTGATTCATGCTTACAGAACAATCTCCATAAATGATTGTGAAAGCAGAACTGGTAGACAAGATTCCCCACCCTCACTCCCCACAAAGTAAGGCTCCTAATTGCTGGACTGCACAGCCTTTCCTACTCTCCTCCTTTCTGAACTTCCTACAGATCATTAGATAGAGCATGCCACTTGGTTGAATGGTTGTATTGCCTGTCTTGATGGACAGAAGGAAGGTCTGCAAAACTAATGCCAAAGTACATCTGTCTTAGGATGGCTTTTAGTCTCCATACCTCGAAGCAGATAAGTTAGTGACACCTGGATAGAAAGGAGCCTTGAGACATACACTTGTGCTTTGCATTTTCTCTGGCATTTAGCCCAGCATTCAGGATTTTCTAATTGTTTTTCTGAGCCTTTCAAATACCACAGTGCTGTTTGTGAATCTGGGTTCACAGAATCACAGAATGGGCAAGGTTGGAAGGGACCACAGTGCGTCATCTGGTCTAACTTCCCTGCTCAAGCAGGGTCATCCTAGAGCACAGGATTGCATCCATTTTGCTCTTGAATATGTCCAGTGAAGGAGACTCCACAACATCTCTGAAAAATCTGTTCCAGTGCATTGTCACCCACACAGTAAGGAAGTTCTTCCTCATATTCAGGTGGAAATTCCTGTGCGTCAGTCTCTTCCCATTGTCCCTTGTCCTATTGCCTGGCACCACTAAGAAGAGCCTGACTCCATCCTCTTGACAGCCTCCTTTCAGATTTTTGTATACATTGATGAGGTGCCTCCTCAGTCATCTCTTCTCAAGGCTGAACAAGGCCAGCTTCCTCACTTTAGATTTTGTCATTCCTTTGCCTTTCAAGAAACAATACCTTAAGTGTGGGTAACATCTAATATATTAGCATTTTAGGACATTTTTTTATAATTCCAGTTCCTAGGATAGCAAAGAGTAGCTTCTGTTGTCTCCAGGTCTCTTACTACTCATTTATTTTGCATTCCCATGAGCTTTAGCAAGTTCTGAAGACAATCTGTGGACAAAAGTCAGTCACATTTTTTTGTTGTAATGGAGTACATTAGCCCTCTTCACCAGGCAAAGGATTGAAAGGTTCATCAGTAGTAAAATGAAAGTAAAAACTAATAGAACTGGACAACCGATACACTCCAAATAATATCCATAACATATTCTCCTCTCTGCAGATTCTGATGCCTTTTCCCAGCAAATAAAGTCCAAGTGAATTTACCAAAATATCTGAATGGACTATTCAGCGTATATACGGTATTCACCATGCAATATCTGTCTGAAAGTGAAGCAAAAGAATTCTCCTATTTTCTTTAAACCTTACTTTGTAAACAGCTGATGTTACCTAGATTAAATCTAGCTTTTCAAATGTTATCAAATCTGTCCTGCCTGAGATATGTTATCCTGCCAAAACAGTCTCTAGTATCAATAAACTGAGCTATAAACTCATCAGCAGGAGAATCCTACTGATGACTGTAGAGTTAGGATAAAGCGATTGTCAAGCATTCACTCTGCAAGAGAATATAGAACTAATGGTGGAAATCTACAGGATTTTCTGCTTGCAAAACAGCTGTTCATATATTTATAAACAATGTTTCCCATTTTCCTCTTCTTCCTTCTATTTTAGCTCTAATGTCTTATTTGTAAGATAACTAGAGACATCAAGAAAATTGTGGTTTTATTTCCACAACAAGCATAACATACAGGGGAATAATAAATCTAATTTAACTTAACTTAGTTTAGCATATAAATTGGACTGTAGCCTGTATAGATCATCATTAGACCTTCATCTGTATCCATTCCTTCCTTCATGTGTTTATGAAATTAGCCAGATTTGCAACCACTAAAACTATCACAGCTCACAGCCCCTAAAGTGCCATCAAAATACCAGCAAAAGAAGCTTTGCCAGCATTGAGACAGAGGAACACTCTAAAAAACCCAGAGATTCTAGTGTGTGGCACTACTGTTGCCTCCCTCTGTCAGAGGTAACATTCTACTCTGATGTGCTAAGCAGCCCCCAGGATGCCTGTGAAGCTGAGCCACTCCAGTTGCCCACCTGCTGACACTCCTAGGGGCTTTCACATGTCAACAGGATATTTTCCAGCTGCATGATAAAAGCAGACTGGCACAGCAAACAGTTCTGACCCATTCTCACAACATCCCTTAAAATGCAGAGCATCCTAAACCTGATATCACTATATTTTTTAGATACAAAAAACTCCTAGGCATATAAAAGAAAATTACATCAGTAGGCTACAAATTACTTTTTTTCCTGGAAAGGATGGACAAGGGATAAGAGAANATGACCTGGCCCAAGAATGAAAAAAAAAAAAATAAAAAAAAAAAAAAAAAAAAAAAAAAAAAAAAAAAAAGGCGCATTCATGTTAATTTTGTTAAAGGAAAAAAAAATACATTTTAACCTGGTTGACATATAAGACTCAGAAACTGACAAACTGCAGTCAAGACACAAAAATCTATGAAATCAGAATCAAGTGTATTCCTATCTCTAAGTAGAACTAAATCAACCAGTTGTGACAGGTGTGAAATGACCACCTTAATTGCATGCATTTAGTTCCTGCTAGATAGAGCACTGATGTTAACATAAAAAAAAAGAAGAGAAATATTAACATGAAGGAAACTGGAAAAGTTAGAATATTGGAAATATATTGAGGAGACAGTCAAGTGAAATGTCAGTGGGAAATGAAAGTCAATGCAAAATTATTTGTACAGTGAAAGAAGAAAAAATGCTGGGGAGAAATAGCATTGGCAGTAATTTATACACATGTAGGACTTGACAAAATGAGGAAACCAGAGGAAAGAAATGCCTTTTAATGGCTAGCAATAAATACTGACAAGGTCAATACAATCAAATCAGGTAAGAAAAGAGTAACACGTTTTTACTGAGAGGAAGATCTCCTGCTGTTAACATGTTGCTTTTCCTCCCTCTATCACCCAGAAAATCTGCTGACAAACTGCTGCAATTGTGTTTAACACTACTTCTTGAAACCGAAGTCCTAGTCTCGTTAAAAAAAGCTCCTGTTTCCATACTTCATCAGGGATGCAGCAGCCAGGAAGGCCCAGATTGGCCAGTTAATATTCCAGCAGTGAGAAGAGCCCTTAGATATTAGTTACCATGCATAATGTAAAGACTCCAAACTAGAGACCAAAAAAAAAAGAAATCACCAAAAAATATTCAAATTAAGAGACAACATTAAGATAAGTGCTTGTTTTTAAGGTTGTCTTGGTTTTAAAAGACAGGTGTCTGTAAGGAAGGCAGGAACCTCCCTTGGAATGGAAAATGCAACCCCCTTCCCTTCAGATTATTATAATTTTGAAATTAAGGGGCTTTCAGGCAAAGATATGAGGAATAGGAACAACAGTTCTTTACTAATATATATATATATATATAACAAGGCAAACAAACAACAATAGCTATGGCAGTGATACCAAACAGAAGCAGTAACCCAGTGCCAGCCTCTCTCGGCTCTCAGGCCCTTTCCCCTTCGGTGCAGTGACGCTCACAGCCGGCAGGGGGCGCTGGCGGCTCCCGGTGAGCAGGGCGGGTGCGATGGTTCCCCCGCGCCTGCAGGGGGCGCTCCGGAGCGAGCTCGGGCACCACGCGGGAATGGCGGATGGAAAAGCTTCCCTCACAAACCCCCTGGGGCAGCTGATCCCGGTGCCCAGCCGGACCCTCGGGAACAGCAGGCTGGAACAGCAGGCTGGAACAGCAGGGACCAACACAGGATCCCGGGCAGTAGATGAGATGTATCAAACGCCGGAGTTGAAGTGGAAGTCCCGGGAGGTCTGGGCAGGCAGGGGGTGTGCTGGTACAATGTAGCAAAATCCCACAGCAGCAGCAGCAGACGAACGGCGGTGGGGGGAGGAGGCAGAGCAGCGTCGGCTCAGCTCCCCAGCAGGGCAGGGAAAACGGGCTTAGGATCCCGGGTGGGGAGGGGTCTCCCTGAGGCACCTCAGCAGATGGTGGAAAGGTGTCTC
The DNA here is from genome assembly GCA_013397815.1 of Aleadryas rufinucha. Lineage (NCBI taxonomy): Eukaryota > Metazoa > Chordata > Aves > Passeriformes > Aleadryas > Aleadryas rufinucha. Next base: position 413,416 of record VZTH01002984.1, on the reverse strand, counting down.
CTTTTAGTGAGGTAGGGTGTAAAAATAGGGTCCCCTGTGCAAGAGCCGCTCCCAGAGAGAGCAAGCTCCACTCACGGTTGGAGGAAAAGCAGCAGAAGGTAGGAGCCTGCGGTGATGGTGAATTCTCTCCACAGCGATGCAGCCTCCTTCCCCTCTGAACTCCAGATCACAAGTAAAGTTAGGGGCCCTGCCCAATCCCCTCTTCCTAGGTAAAAGGGGGCCAGTTGGCCGGGGCTCCTCCCCAGTGAAGTCCTTTGTCTCCCTCAAGTACCTTGGCAATGACTCCCTCTCAGCAATGTACATGTGTGGGGAAAAAATTCTTTCAAAAGAAAGAGAAAATAAAAAGAGAACTCTTAAAACCCCAACAAAGGTGTAATGATCAAAGAGAAAATCACTTGCTTACAATTACAGGAACATAAGTTAGAGAATCAAGTAAATTTCCTAGATCACAGGTAATTAAAAGTAGCTTGATTAGAGAAGAAGATGGATATAATATGTACTTTGTAGTAGCACAGTATGAATTTCAGCAGTTCATAGTATGCTCCCTAAGGAAAAAAATCCAATTGGAAAATTCAGTCTTGGCAAGATCTAGGTGTAATCCAAGCAGCTTTTCTGTTTCTAAATCATATGGTCCACAATTATACAAATACTGGTCTAATGACATTCTTTCTCCAATATTTTGCAGTATAAAGGCAGACATCACTGGCTAACTTTAGAGGGGATATGAGTACTGTGCACAATAAAATGGTCAATAGACAACTTTGTTAATTAGGTCCTTTTCTGTTTAATGAGTGGTTGATAATAAGAATGGCTCTGTGACCTTCTGATTCTAAGGAAAATACAGGACTCCACTTTCAAAGTTTTTTATTTTGGCAAATTATCTGTTGTGCAATTTCAATCAGGATGTTTGTGTACCACTGGAAGGCAGATATTAACAACAAAGATGAGAAACACAGGCAGCGGTGGATCGCCCTGTCAGCTCTCACCAGTCAGTGATAGCTTTTGCTATGATGAAAAATGTAATAGGATATATAGATAATACTGGATTTCTTGTTTTGATTTTGCATTCTTTACTTGTTCAGTGAAGTGCAGTAAAGCCAAGACACAAAATGACTGATATGGAAAGTTCAAATTTATCTGTTTCTTTCAAAGTCCTGATTTCTCTACAAGTAGGGAAAGCAGAGAAGGAAAATAAGACAATGTTGTTTCTTTGCCAAGAGCCAGTCCCTAGGTCAGAGAATTCTCCTTTAAAAGGTAGTATATGATGCAATAAAAAAAGTAATTTCTAAAGGCACTTTCAGGGATTCAGGTTGAGTTCTGTAATACCCATCGTGTGAATGGAAGTCACACTAATAAAGCCCAATAATGTACATTGGAAAACATGAAAGAAAAACATAAAACTCCAGTTTTAAAAAAGCCAAAATACTGCTGTTTCTGTGACCCAAGGGATATGCAAACTGCAACCCTTATCACACCCCCATGGCCAAAGCTCTAATTCACAGAAGAGATTAAAAGTGGTGAGTTTTTATGAGAAGGATAGTGTAAAAAGCAAGGTTGGACCCTGCTGTGAAAAAGAGAAAATTAAAGGAGATGGGGTTTTCTGAATCAGCCCTGAGGAAAATAACTTCATACAGTTGATTCACTTATGCTCTTCCACTACACAGGAGGCTGAGTAAGGAAAGGAGTAGAAGAACTTTTAGTCAGCTCTGTACTACATTTGGTAAGCCTATTCAGGACTCAGCATGCTCCTGCTGTAAACCAGTGGCTTCCCAGACAGCTTTCCATGTCACAGTTTTACACATTACCTGACACCTGTCCTTCCCTGGATCATGTGCTGCTGCCTCTGATGACATTTCAGGCACACATTGAACATATCTGCCCATTGCCAAGTTAACTCAATTAACTAAAGCAGCAGCAAACTCATTATCCCTGAGCAAAAGGAAACCATGTCCTACTGAGACAGCAAACTGGACTGGTTCAGAGAAGGGCTGTCAACGAGTTGCCACTGGGAGGGAGTCGGGTTGTCCCTTTTGGCAGCAAAGAACCATTAGCTTAGCTCAGCTGTACATAGCTTCAGCTAGCAGTGAACTCAGCAGCAATGCCCCTTGCAGAGAAGGCATTTCTAAGGGCCTTCTTATTCATCTTAAGGAACCTTTACACAGAGAAGCAGAGAAAAAGCAGTAAATCAAAGCAAGCCCAGAGAACTTATAAAAGCTCTAACCAAAATGCAGTTACAAAGTCTGCTGCTGACCCCAAACAGATGACAGCTTGCAGCTCGAGCCCTTTTTCTTGGTCTGTAGAAAAGGAAAATGCACTGGATACTACTTTGCATTTAGCTTAGAAAAACACTCCAGAATCTTGGTGGACCACAGCTACTGAAATACAGACTAAAAAGTACCTTACACTGTTAAGCTTTCTCTTTACAATGAACTAAGTCACCAGCCTCTGGTGTCTCCACCTCTCCATTTCGTAAACTCTGCAGTAAGAGAGTGAGACAGGTGTGCCCTATGTATTAAGCTCTAGATACTTTTAAGTAAAATTCCTCAAAACAGTTCAGGTTCAAACCAGGAGAAATTATATGAATAAAACAAAATGCTAATTTTTCCTCAAAGCTCTCCTTCAAGGTAAACATGCTAAAATCTCTTAGATAAAATCACATAAATAACAATGTCTAAAGTACAGATATGCAATGTCATTGCTATGTAAAAATCTTATTACCAAGAAAAGATTTTTCATAAGAACTGTGAAAGAAACCTGAAGGAATAGGGATATAAATGTTATTATCAAAATTAATTCATAGCTCAGAGAGATACTTAGAAGCACATATTACCAATACACAGGTACAGGAACAGAATTTGTACACTTGCAGGAATTTAAAAAAAAAAAAAAGAAAGAAAAAGAAAGAAGGAACACATAAAGGTAGAGTTTGAAGATAAAAAAATATCTTTTCAAGTCATCTCTATCAGTTAAAGCCCAGCCCCCAACAAGTCTACATTTTCACATACATCAGTGGGGTAGCATTTCCTTCTGTAGCAACAGCAAAGCACATGAAAGTGGTCATGTGCAGCAAAATAACTACATGCAGCACCAGTCACATTGGTGCCATTTGCTTGCATGTTTCTACTCCATGAAATCACTTGCTTTCATTCTTATTCATGCCAGCACTTACACATGTACACAGAGGTTATCAAATGCTAAAATCTTTTCTTAAATTGAAAGCTGGAACCATTTTCCTGTCATCCTGTTAAGATCATTACAGAGAATTAAGGAGGATTTCAGCACAAAATATATATATACAAACATTTCATGCATTTACAAACTCCACAAATCTCGCTGAAGTAACACCCTATGGGTACTCAAAGTCATACACACATGCAGCCAAGTGGAGACAGCACAAACTCAAACCAGCAGACAAGGGAGTGGAATCACCTAAAATTGCTGCCATAAGAATCCTCTTGTCATTGCTCTTCCTTAAAGTCGTGCTCTGAGTGGCCTGTAACAGCTGCAGAGAGGTAATAAAATTGTTCAGTCCAAAATAAGTTGGTCCTGTACAGTGAGAAACTCTTTTTATGAAAAGGTGTATATAGGAATGGTACATAACATCCAGAATGGCCTTGGAAAGTACAAGCAGAGTTGCACATTATTATGGGGGAAATGGCCCAGACAGCAGGGACTTTAGATCCTGCAGTATTCAAATGCAGCTCCTCACTATTCCTCCTCATGCAGCACTATCGCTGCCAAGGGCAGAGAGAGTCATGGACAAAAGTCATTCACTTGAAGGACAAGATGAAAGTTTTGCCAATGGATAAGGAAAAACACATGCTGGAGCACTTCAGGCACTTTTTTGAAGTTTACTGTAGTTGAAACACCTTCCAAATCTGGAGTTTAGAAGTGCTCCCAGATTCCTCTCCCACACTAAGCTAACACATCCCCCAGATACGCTCTTCTTCGGCTGAAAAATGCATCCTGTACTAACCTACCAGTCCTCTACCATGTGACAACAAGAGTGCTTTTTCTCCTCAGTTTGCATATGGTCAATATTGCAAATTGTTGGAGCCTTTATCTACAGGATTTTTAACCTATCATTGCGAAGAAGTATAGAGACAGAAAGGACCACTTTTACTTTTATTGCAAGTAAAAGTGGTGATCCCAAGGTGAGACAGCATGAAGAAGATGTGGATTCCATCGTTGCATTTCGACCACATAGGGAGTTGTAGTGGTTTCAGTTCACCTCTGTATCTTTTGTGAGATAGGAGATTTGGAGGAATGCAAAACAGGCTCAAACTTATCAAGAAAATGAAAAGTTTATTAACAGAATTAAAAGAGAAAAGAAAATAATAAGAAAATCAAAGCAAAATCCCTCTTTTCACTCACACCCCCCTCCTCCTTTTCTCCTTCCAGAAATCAGCACAAAGGATAACATCACATAATTCTTAAGTCAGTATTCACAATTTTAAAAGTCTTTCTATTGAGTAAGGAGAAAAGATGGTTTCCTTTACAATCCGTGGTTTTCCAAAACCGTATNTCGTCTCGAATCCCTGCAGCCATGTGGGAGGGGAGGGAAGTTCTCAGGAGCCCCTGGCTGGATGTTGCAGCTACTTGCAGCAAACGCAGTTGTTTCTCAGCTGCCGGGCTCTGAGGAGATTGTCCCGCCGGCATCCCGGGGCCGTGTCCCCGGCACCGGGGGAGGGAGGAGGCTCGAGGCCGCTCCAAGGAGCGAAAGCCTCAGCCGCCATTTCCCCCCCCGCCCCTCCTGGAACGCCAGCCCCCAAAGAGAGAGGAACTTCCTCTCCCTTCACCTTTATATATGGAAATTTCGAAAAGCGCCACTGGTCAAACGAGCTGTCCATCAGCTCAGGCTCAAACCATCACAGGAGTTCACTTATTCTGTGTTTTTCCCATGTGGTTGGTAACAGCACATTATTTTATGAAGGCCAGCTTGAGGCACTAAAATGTGACTAATTGCTGTATACCCCAAAGTATGTACTGAATAAAATTAGGGTAAGAAATTAAAAATGGGGGACATCCAATCTGGGTTTCAGGTGGTCCATGTCCCCATTGTGTTTTTGTGTGCATAAGCCTAGGTGAGCGCCTTTGTTTGAATTCCAGCTTCACCGCCTTAAGAACTGGGAAGTTTCTAGGATGTAGGGTCTTGACAACCTCTAGTTACCAGAGGGAAGCCATCCCACCACCCCAATAACTTTTATGAAGGAAAGTAAGAAAAAGCGCTTTAGGGAGCTGATCCTTATTGCTATTGAGTTCCTAGTTGTTGTTTTTCAGATCTAGTCTTTCTTCCCATTATGCCTCTGGGCAGTAGCAGACTCTCTTGCCAGTCATATGCAATTGCTGCCTTTTCCCACAGTCCCCAGCACTTCAAAGCAGCATATTGGAACAAAAGATTAGTATGGAAAGATACCTATATTTTAATGTGACACCAATGCTTTAAAATATTTCAAACAGTACTCTTGAAGTCCCATTTCAGCTGCTGATTGCATATTCATTATGATAAATATATTAATTGTGGTTTTAGTTGTAGTACGTTCCTCAAAGATTTAAAATGTTTTTTATAAATCCACGTACACTATACTTTTACTTTTATTACAAGTAAAAGTGGTGATCACTTTGTGTGATAATTCACATCATTTCCCTTTTTCCAAATTTATGAGAGGTGTTACTGTGAAAAACAAGCTCATTGAGCAGTCCCTGTCCCTGATCCTTCCACATAGTTTCTAACTTAATACCAGAAACCATAACATAGTTATGCTGCTGCCAGAGTCCAGATAAGGTAATGTTTTCGTGATCTTCAAAGTCATTGTTTGATTGACAGGCTGAGAGGTTTCAAAGATTTTTTTCTTCATGCTGACTTGAAAAAATATTTGACACAAAAGCTGAATGGACAACACATCTTGTCTTTATCTTCCTGGATGTTTCTTACACAATTTCCAGAATTCTGCTCTAAGGTTCTATTCAAATACCAGAGGTGTTACAGATACAGGGGCACATTACACTTCACAATGCGAAGTGCTGAATTACACTTCACAATGGTTTTCTTTGTTGATCTCCATAAACACTTCACTTTTGGCTCTAAATGCCTCAGGATTAGTCAGGCTGTGTTAAGTAATAGCAGATATGGAGACAAGTGACTTTCTCCTAAGATAGGAAGGTCCTGTGATTATGGTGTAGGAACGTGATCAGGAAATGTGCTTCAACAGGCAACAGTGCTATAGATTTTCAGTCAATTACAGTCTAAGCTCCTGAAAGATAAGCTCAGAAAGCTGCTTAAAGATAGGTACTTGCTTTAACATTTCCTTCATGTCAGTTCCCCTCATCTGTTAAATGGAGGCAATATAATTTCTTTACAGAGACTTACAAAGGCAATTTTTCAAGGCTAGTTCTTTTTATACAGTCATTATGTTTCTTTAGCTAACCTGAAGGTATATGTGTTATCTCCATGCCTTTTAAGACTGCTGCACCTTGCATTCAGAAAACTATTGTTGCATAGATAATTGGATTCTAACAAATATGGTCTCATAATTTCTCCATAAACAAAGCATATAGTCTCCATTTCCACAAGGAACACGGGCCTTTGGACTGTTAGGCCAGTGTCTTTGAAAGCTATGAGTAAGTAAGGCTCGCTTGTTCTTATCCTATCTCAGAACATCCTCTAAAGTTTTCAAAATCCTAATATTCTATTAGACTCTGCAGAACAATTTTAGCACTGAACTGCTTGGTTGTGATATGTTCTTACAATGGGTATGAATCTGGACTGAATTTTAACTACCATCTTTGCCACATCTATGAATATGAGTTCCCATATACAGATATGTAGAATTTATAGATATGTTAAATGTGCTTGAATAATGCACATACACGAACTGTGTTATCTTCCCAAATAGTCCCAGTGGGTGAGAAGCAAGTAGGTAGCTTTTTTTCAGATATTGGCATCAGCTGGAATTGTGAGAAAAATCTGTGACAGTGCAGATGATTCTGAGTCCATTCTTTTCCAGCTTACATACTAATTGTGAGCTGAGGAGATCTTCAGCTACTAAAATATGACCAAGTAGCACATCATAGCTTTAATGTAACCTTTCAAAAGTCTCATCAACATTATTTAAAGATAAGCACTCAGAAATGTACATCCCAACTCTTTCTTTTCTTTATACAGGAATATTTTAAACCAACAGTTTCCGTAGCAGATTCGTATCTGAGCTGTGTATACCCATGTATGTCTATGTTTACCCCTTCTATTTGTTATGATGTCCATTACTCCAAAGCAAGGGAACGTGAAAGAGGGACCTGAGACATTAAGCTCAGTGCTCCAAATCACAGGCATGACATTGATTTTTAGTACTTGGAGGCTATGGAGAACCTGTTTCATCTCCATAACACTTTCCATCACCCAAAAACAAACATAAAATTTGTAATAGATGACAAATAAATATTTGCTACAGGAATATGCCAGGAAAGGTCACAGGTAATTTTGTGTTTTCCACCCCTGTAGCAGAGCATAAGGACGACAACCTAGGCACTACTCATGCAGTCCTGTAGACAACTGAGAGGAAGGAGAAAGACTTTCCTATGCTTTTTCTTCTAGTCAACTCCTAATGTTTTCACAAGCCTTTACAGACATGGAAAACTATGGTCCAAATAGGAAGTTAACCAAGGAAAATTCTACCAACCCATAACAAAATCAATCATGTCTTAGAAAAGGATTTGCTTTGCAGTCGCACCCCGTATTACTGCATAAGTCTGTGCAGTACAAAGCATCCATGCAAAGCTGCTGTAAAGGAGGAGGCTGGATGCACTTTCTTCTTCCATCTCATTTCTCCTTCACTGTTCAAAAACCACACCCCTTAGATGTCAGACATCTTTTTTCCAGTATTTGGTCACACTGCATATTTCAGTAATACTCATAAGAAATCCACCTGCAGGTTTTGACTCTCATTTTTCTTCCTATAATTTTGTGTGCAAGAGACTAAAAGAAATCTAAACTATTTCCCAGGCTCTGATGGGCAATCACTTCTGAGGTCGAACCATAACTGTTTAGACAACACTAATGAATTTAGTCTGAGCTAAAGAAGATCTCTAGAAGAAACTGCAATTGCAGAGAGAACCAGTTATGCGTGACGTCATTATCCATAATTAATGCCCTGAGAAGTAATATCAGCTTTACTTCATCTTTAAGATCCCTTCCAAAACAAGCCATTCTATGATTCCATATCATCTAAGGGAATCTCACTGTATAGAACAATTCTACAGTGATGTGACAAGACTTGTCATTGTCAGCTCTACTTCAAATACAAAAGTAAACTTTGCTCAAACTCTTATTGTTTTTTGATCTGAGAACTTTCCAATTTTGTCTGCTGTGGAAACGTGGATCAATCTGGACATTTATAAGAAAGGAGAGATATTGGTGGATCATAAAATTACCTTATATCTGACAACCCAACTCAGATAATATGGCTTATATTAAAAAAATAGCTTATCATGGAAAATGATGTGTCACCATTGATGTATAACAGCCAAATGATTAAACGCTTGTACTCAGGCATCAAGGGAATGCTGGCTTGCCATAGGTTCTAGATAATGCAATTGCTTCACCTCTCTCTCTTAACTTCATTTTTTATATTCCATGCTTTCAAAAAAAGCAAAATTCTTTCATTTTATTATTCCACTGATACTATTGAGCTATCCCATATCCCAAATCCAGCTTTAGATCCAGCACTGTGTACAGTCGCTCTAAGGAAAATTTTATTTTATCATAACATTACATGGCAAACAAAGTGATGTGTTGTAAGTCCAAAAAGAGAAACATCACAATTACAATGTACAGAAAGGATTATTCTCCCTTGCAGATATGGAATTCCTGCATCGCTGATGAGAGGTGAGGGATTAAATTACGCTGTCTTCCAAAAAATCCCATCTTAAGTAATGTTATCCCTGTGCAACAGAGAAAATACATTGTCTGAAACAGTAATAGTTTCTCTATTTAATTGATTTTCTCTACGCCACTTCAAGTAAAACTTAAATATTGGAGTATAAGATAAACTGCATCAGTCAAATAAATATATATTATTATATCTTATATAATACATATACACATTGATATACGTATACACTAAGAAGTGAAGAACATCTTCCCTTTTTTAAGCTGCTGCAGAATCATTCTCTGTGCAAAAAAAACCACAAAAAAAAGCACTATAAATTAATTTTAGGTTGTTAGGATGCCTTAGTATTAAAAGGGAAAGAAAATGCCTTATTAAAAAATTACCAATTTTTATTTTCACTTATCAGCACAAATGTGGCCATCTTGATGAACCAATATCTATAGAATATTCCAATAATACTTATCTGTAATATGACTGCACAGAAATCAGAATTGGGATGAATAAAAGTGGACCAAAAATTATTCAAGTAATGATTGGAGTTGTGAATGTTGCACTGAAATTAAAAAGACAAAAGGAACCATCTCAAACAAACAAAAAAACTGACTCTATTGTTAGTATATTGTACACGTAGTATTTTCTAGGATAAAGAAAAACATTGTGGCACAGCTCACTTGAGAAAATAACCCCAGAATGCAGCTAGATGCCCAAGCCATGTGCAGTGGGTGAGTTCTACCAATGTTGTCTTTTTATTTTTGTTAACCTAACCACAACTCAAAGTAACTAAATGTTCCTCTCATCTCACTCTGAAAATACAGTTAAACAAGAAATCCAAAAATCAGTCTTTGCCTTCTTTTATATTCTAGAAACTTCAGGTAAAACTGCAGTTTCAAGACTTGCATAAGAATGGTCTACAGAAAAGCACCAAAAGAGTGCTGTTACCATCCTTCTGTAGTGTTGCCATTTCAAGAATGATTTGCAATACTCTGATGATACTCATTGAATTTTTTCTGTCTTTCAAAATACATCTTCTTTTTCACGTAGTTGTTTGGAGTTATCTAGTCACAGGGAACATAAATCAAGAAGGAATAAAGGGAACCAAGTAAACAAGCCAAACTCCACTTTCTTAAATCCAGCAAACAGTACATTCCAGCATTATCCAGTTAAATTCCCTGACTGAAAAACAAAAACTTAATTATCTGGTGTTGCCCATATAAACTAATTTTTCAATTGCTGGTTTAGAGACATCAGTTTGAACACACTGAAATATTTATGGGCCCATTACGAAGCAAATTAATTACTTGGAGTTCCTTTCACTGGAAATAGGAGACCCTTTATATCCATTGCACACTCAGATGCTGTCTTTTCTTATAATCTCCTTCACTCTTTACATTTTTTACATCTTCTTTTCAGATTCATTGTATGTTCTCTCAAATCATTAGAGTATTAAAACATTTCCTGGTCATAAACAACTTTGTAAGCAGAGCTACTCACTTGTAGGGCAGAATCTAGGGATTAAAACGAGCCAGAAACACTCTTAGAAATCATATGAGATTCTTCAGTTAACAAAAGAATAGGTGATATTTATTAACATATGTCCTCCTACAAGCCTCTTTTCTGGAACAGTCACAAAAGATATGCTAAAGAAGCCCCAAATGATGGATGCCCTGCAGGGACTAAGGGAACAGTTTTCATCACTGTGTTCTCAAACTGTTTTTCAATGCTACACTGAACTGAACTTCCCTATCAGAGTTTTGACCTGATAGGCAGAGTTTTGACAGAAAGGCACATCCTACCTCTGTGGTAGGATGTGCCTTTCTGTCAAGTAGTGCTATGAAAGAACATGGCCACCAAAGAGATCATTCATGTAATTTTACCACAGATGAGTCAGAAATTCTATTTCCACAAGTGAAAAGCTAGAGCTGCATAAAAATTTTCTATACACTCAGTATAAATACTTGGAACTCATTGTCTCTCACATGTTGATACACAGGGTAGAAAGGAAAAAATGTGAAAAGATAAAAGTTCGGCTTTTCACAGTACGAGTAACCAAAAAGCACAATATTAGGATGCAGAGAGAAGTCTAACCAGCAAAAAAATAGAGCTGCTGGTCGCAGCTCGGGTATCATATATGTTACTGACACAAGCACCAAGAAGTTTAAAAAACAAAACAAAACAAAACAAAACCAGCAAACAAAAACAAGAAACAACAAAAAAACCCAAAATGTGGAAAGACCCTTTCTGCCCGTTCTTGCTGTGTCAATTCCAATACCAGGAGTTTGATTCAAACGTCAGTTCTGAAAGCTCTCTATATAGGCAGAACCTCCACGCATATCAAAACATGAAGAACAAGACTTGAGACTGCCTTGTTTATAAAATAACCCACTTCAGAACAGCCAAGTTCTGAACAATCAAGTGGGATTCCCTGGTTACTCAGGTTTTTCACAAGCAGGATGTTGCTCAGATGTTGCTAAACAGTAATGTTGCAATTCATCAATTAAAAGGAGTTGGTGCCGTCAACCTGAGTGTTATTTGGAGAAGCGTGAGCAGCCACTCTGCCTTAGCTGATTACAGAAAGCGAAGCTTCTGCCACCACATTGACTCTCCAACTCCAGCATTTCAGTCTTAAGTGAATATTGAGTCATATCTCAGGAACTGTAAGAAACAGCCAAGCAGATGCGCTCAGTCAGCCTTGTCAGCTTTTCCCTTGTGCAAATCCAAATGTATCAAAGTTTGATTAGCACTGTAGAAAAAAAAGACCATCTGCTAACAAACCAAGTGCATGTCTCACTGCAGAAAAGGAGCAAAGAGCTGTTAGAGACCTTCAGTGCTGAAATGCAAAGGAAGCAAGAAATTGTCATTTCTCTCAAACAACTGTGTGCCCAAAATAATATGGTAAACTGTGAAACCAACACCGAAAAGGTAAAATCACACAATCAGAGCACTTTTTCTTACAGTCCATTTTTGCTTTATTGCAAAACACAGCAAGTACTGCTGTTGCATCCAGTTTTCAAATCAGATTAAGGAAATCCATTATTCACTGGATAAAATGATCATGATTATTTTTTTAGTTAATCCTAAACAATTTAGATTAAATTCCTAAGCCTGTGTCTGCTTAAATTCCGACTTGAAAGACTTTTGGAACACCCTTTATAGCCATATGCTTAAATGGATAATATAAGGTCACATTCAGTAGAATTCTTCAATGAAAGATATAAAATCTTTTCACAACTCATGCTGCTTTTGAAACATTGGCTTGGGTTGAAAAGGAAAAAGAAAAAAGGTCTTCACATCAATTTTGTTTCTGTTTATCCAACAGCTATTGCTCCATAAAGATTGTTACAAAAACACAGAATTTGGACTGATATTTCCTTCATGCCTGCAATATCTATTACTTCATGAAATAAATGACCCTGCAAAAATGTCAGTTTATATGTTTTAAAACAAGTTTTAATTTAGGCCTCTTGTCACAGCACAGAGCAATATCATAATTAATGATGTGAAACTGGTAGCTATGATGTCATTACACATGGGAATGTCACAGTGAATCAAGTTAAACTAGCCACTAAAGAAATTCAGCACTGGAATATTAGTTTTTATACACACACTGTATCAAATAAATCTTTGACAAACCACAAAAAATGATATGGATTAAATATGATATGGGATGAGCAGATTTGGTACATAGCTGGCCCAGAATCTCAAAGTGCCAGCAAATCAAGGCCTGTGGGTAAGTCAGGCTATTTATTTGCCAAGCTGACCTACTTCTATTACCCTTATCATTCTTCTGAATACCATTTACAAGTCCTTCTGTCACAGCAAAAGACAATGTTAATTCATCAGAGCTCTGATGTAATTTCTAAGAAGGCTGCATGCCTCCTGGAGGTATTTTTACAAGGATTTCAAGGAAGTGCTCTGAGCTGCTCAAAACACCTTTATCCTGTTACCAGCAAGCTTTTCTTAGATCAAATTAGCATTATACCTAAAAATTAGGTGTAAAATCAAATTAGCACTTATGCCAGATTAAAAAATCCTTTCAGTTGTTATTTTTCATTACAGAAATACATTTGTTAGCAGCCTAAGTTACTCCTCATCTAAATATTCATGAACAAATTTTTAAGACACCATAACATAATTTAATCTGCCTAATATTCTGGAAGTATGGAATCTCCTGGAATTAGTTAGGAGCCACATACTCCATTCCCCTTGTGGCTGTGTCCTTGGGGTTCCTATGTGTAGGTAGAGGAGGTGTTGGGGCATGCCTACCCAACAAAATTCCCAGCCCTAGGGACAGAAGTGGAATTTACACTCAGAATCTGAGCTGTTGCTTTTATAAAAATAATTTGTGGTTTACCTTTATTCCATCGTATTCATTACATCTTCCCTCAAACAGCACACATTATTCATTGGCTGACTGGAACAGAAGAAAGTCATTTTAAAACAAACAACTACAAAATGTCCAAGTTTTACTTATTGTATATGCATCAGCTTATGGCAGGAGACAATTACCTGTCTGCTACTAGCATGTTCTGATATATAGCCATTCTTATAGCAACAAGTGAGCACATATAAAAGTTATTGCAGCTCTTGCACACGTTGGTGGCTTTTTGTTCCATTTTGTAGATGAATTTTTTTTGTCTCTCTAATAATTTTCTTTCATTTAAACTTTATTTGTATGTTTGAATCAAAATTTCCAACTTAATTATGGACTGTACTCCCATGAACAGTTTCTGTAGCCACTCATGCTTTTACAATCAGACATTGCAGCTACTGGAAGGCCTGACTGCTACCTTGGGGTGTAACTGGGCTCATTTTGAACTGGTTTGTTCAGGCGAAAACTTCAGCGAAGATTCAATCTCATGGGCTACGTCCTGACTCTCCCCTCATATATCCAAACATTTCCACAGGCTTATATTTAGAAGCCCATACTGCTCCCACTGCAATCATCAGCTGCTCTAACCAGAAAGAGCTGTTGGCTGCAAAGCCAGGCATTCAGCAGTCACTTCTCCACTGTTTTATAGATTCACCTTTAGGCAGTATAAATATTTAACGAGGATGTTTAGGGAGCACCCCTACGGAGAGTGTTTTCTCTGCCTCTCTCTTCTCCAACAGACATTTCACTTTCCTCTCATGTAACCCCAGCTGTCTGCATCTCACACCTATCTCTATTGAGGTCTTTGGTTCAAACATACTCAGGCAGGACTTAGGGCTCAGGGAACATCTGAGAGTCCATTTGCTCCATATCGCTCTTTGCTGCCTTGAGACACAGTTCAGCTCCTGAGTTTGTGTTGTGATCGTGGCTTTGTGTGGAATATTTGTGAAAAAAGTCACATTAACAAAATGCACAAGAGTGCTCAGTGGTGGTGTGCAAGTAACTGTACAAATAGATGCTTTTTATTCTGTTAAAAAAGTCTGTTTTCAGCAGTAACTGTATTTTGGTTTACATATTGTTCCATTTTGTTATTATCATAAGGGTTTCAACACTACTCACACAGCCCTGTAGATGACTGAGAAGGGAGGAGAAAAGAGAATTTCCTCTGCTTTTCTTCTAGTCAGCTCTTAATGTTTTCACAAGCCTTTACAGACACCACTGCTATAAAAGGTAAGGTAAGAATGCTTGTATGTATACTTGAAAAAAGCATTTCATGCTGTGCATGCTGTCTCAGGTCACCAGTTACCTAACTTGTACTCATTCATACTCCAGGGGACTTTTCTTTTATTCTTTGTTTCTGTAGGAAGCAGCAGTTAAAATCACCTTTTCTCTGAATTTAGCATACTAGCACCAAAGGAGAGGCATGAAGAAAGGCAAGGGGATGGGATACAGCAGCACATCACAACTTATCTCTAGGGAAGACTTGGTGGATTACTGTTGCTTTGCTCTTACCTCCATGAATATAGAAAATGTACATTTGTAGGAAAAGGATATACCCAAAGTGTAAGGCATAGCCCTGTGTTCACAGACAGGATGCCAACCTCAGCTGATATTCCCCTTCATATCCCACTGTCCTTATTCCTTATGGATGTAAGGAAAAGATGAAGCTGTTACTTCTTTCTGAACTACCTCCTCTTTAACCTTTTAAAAAGGGGGGGGGCACTGGGAGGAGGATTGGGGAGGGTTGGCAATAGAAATGTGCCTTGATTTGCACTATAATCATTTTCATTCCTTAAAGTAGTGCTGGGCAGATATTGGACAGGTAGGCTTTTAGTGTAGTTATTAATTCTGTACCTAAAATATCTCACTATGGAGCAGGAAAATGCAGACAACAAAGAACCTCACTGCTCACTGCAATAAAGACATCACAGAGGGTCTCAAAAATCAGCAAAGTTTCTAGGGCATGTGAGGGATAACAGATGGTCATTAGGGTGTGCTATGTATTATGTAGTGTGCCTTCTCCTCACGTACCATGCAATTGTCATATCTAGCAAAGGGCATTTGGTTCAAGTGACTAGATGAAAGTGAGGCAGGTCACCTTGCCAATCTGAAGGCATTTATGGTAAAACACTGGCAGCACAATTTTAAGGTGGGAGAGGAAAAGGAAGTGAACATATTCCCTTTGAAATTCAATCTTATTCAATTCAAATACCCAAGAGAACATGGCCGATGTGTAGAGGTCAGCTCTGTGCCAACCACTGCAAACTGGAAAAGGCTCAGAGACCAAATTATTCTCTTTGTATGCTGAGATGCAGAGGCTATGAGGAATTATTTAATAGTTATAAATAAAGATTAAAATAATATTGTATTAAAATATCAACTCTTTCAAAGGGCAGCTGCTGGCCAAAAAGGGCAAGTTTGAATAACACCCTATCGAAAAACCAACCAACCAACCAACCAAACCAAAAAAACCCCACCAAAACGCAGCAAATCATGCTACCATGGTAGTTTATAGAGAGACTGAGTAATGAGATCTGTGCTGTGAAGAGCCTCCAGTCTCAGCTGACAGTTACAAAAACCAGGACAAGGAAATGGAAGAACAAGGAGGTGTGAGGATACACATTAAGTACCATTTCAAAAAACAAGAGAAGCCCAAATATCAGTTTACTGCTGCTGAATGGAAAAGTCCTTCTCTACCCCCTCCATAATTTTTGCCTCACATCCTTACAAACTAACACCCTTCCTGCATCAAATTCTCTTCTGCCAGAATCAGAAAAGTTGGAAGAACCTTTGGAGATCATCTGGTCCAACCCATAAATCTCTCTCCCCTCCTTCCTCCAAGCTAGTTTGGCATATTGCAATACCTAAAAACTACTTTTAAAAACCCAGAATTGTTTTTTACCATCTTAATGAGTCAGACCACATCCTAAAAGGAACCTCTGAGGTCACATCTCATGTAAGGGTAGGACCCCAAAACTGGGAGAGGAGAAACACAAGCAAGATTCCTCCTTCTGAAGGCAGCAAGGCATTACTTGAGTTCAACTACACACACAGTCATCCCATCCTCTCTGACCCACCCCTTGTGGAATATTGCTACATTAGTTTTAATTTTGTATTTTTCTTTTGTTTCCAATAAACTAGCTGAGTAGGTTCAGGAAGGTAGTGCATCGTGTGTCTCTCTGAAAGTGTGCTGTCAGGAGCATTTTTATTTTGCTCTGTCTTAGGAACTCTTGTCTAGCAAAGGAAACAGACATGTTTACTGAGGCTGCTAAGATGACTGCAAATGAGAGATTAAAGATCCATGAGATTTGTCCCCCTAAATCTCATAGGTATAGTTCAAAAACCCTGTTGTATGACTCTTGAGGTTATTTTCCTCTAGCACATGTTTCTATATCTAAGCTCACTGCTCTTTGAATGACCTCACTAGAAGCACTTCAAGGGATTTGCTCTGGTGCTGCGCTTCTGATATAGCCAAACCATGAGGGATTGCACTGGGAGCCAAGCCAAAGTAGGTGCTACAACCAACCACTGCTACATGCTGCGGACTGCATGACCCTGCTGTTTGCTGAGAGCATTTCTTTCCTTTTGATTCCTTTGCTTTAAAGATGCGGGGGTGTTTGGCGGCTTCTTCTTTTTGTTGTTGTTTTCATCAATACCCACCACTATCTTACTTTTTCCATAACCAAAACTTATTTTAAGGAAGAGGAATTTTAGGCAAATAAATTTAATTCTGCTGTGCCCCTGATTCAACATTTATTTTCCCCTTCTTTTAAGGGCATCACACTGAGCTCTCTATCCCATTTTTAAGCCAGACTCAGACAAGTACCAGTTCTTACCCTTTCCCAGCCAGGTGGCCAGCCAAGAGATTTTGAAGCATTAGTGCTCAACTCATTTAGACTTCCTTCAAGACTGAGTGATTTCTGGGAGGGAATTCAACCTCTATGACCTCCCACTACACTGTACTTTGCTGCTAATCACTCTGCCATCAGTGCCTGAAACGCAATTTTACATAATCTGCACTGGGCAAAAGGAATTAGAAGTATTCCAACAGGCCTGTTGCTCTACTTCTGCAATCAAGTTACAATGTTACTTATGTTTTAACCAAGTATTTTCATCTGCCTTTACGTACAGATAGAGCTCTATGTATTTATACATTTTTATCTGCATATACATGCATATGCATTTTTATGTGCCTGAAAAGACAACTCATTTAAAGACTATGGTGATAAATTCAGAAGATTAAACAAAAAATATTAAAATAGCCAGGGCATCCAATAATGTATAATGGAAAGGTGAAATTTGAATTGAAAATATTTACACTTTATTCAGTATGTCACATGCAGTAATCTGTAATAATCCCAAAGTCACCAGATAAAAATGACATTAGTGGTTTGAATGAATAGTGACCTCTGACTCCCACTTTCATAAATCCCAATTATAAACTGCACGCTGGAAGTTCTGGAGGCTCCAGCTGCAGCAGCTGTTTAAAACACATGGCTCCTTCTCTTCAAATTACCAGCAGTCCCTTGCAGAAGTTGCAGAAGGGATCACACCAGTGCCTCAGTTGCCTCCAGCATGTAGAGCACTACCACCTCATAAGAGGCCAGCACAGCCACACAAACACTGCTGGCTCTAAACTGCAGCAGCTGAAAAATGAGTACATATTACTTCAGCTGCTCCTGCCAGAGAGGTGGTAGCTTTTAGCTGAGAGCTGTTTGTCTTAAGCTACCACAGCTGGATTTCTCCAACTGCAGAAAAACCGACTGGAGTTTTTGGTGGTGTTAGTTTATAGCGGGTGACTGGTGATACTCAGGCCTGTCAAATGTCACACAAGATTTTTATGATAACATATACAATAGCTGTGCTGCATTTGGGGATGCTTTCCCATTTTAAATCAAATATGGAAAACACTTCTCTGCCAGAAGAACTCAAGGATCAAATAGGATCATGCCTTTCTTGAAAGCTTCACATCTCCCTCTCCTGTGCCCATTACGCTTTAGCAGAGCTGAGCAGAGTCTTGCATGCAGCTGTCAGAGCTGAAGCTGGGGTTGCCCAAGAGAAACTGAAAAGGAACTGAAGGAGCAGTGGGTGTCAGATGTAGTCTGTAAAGTAAAAAGCAAGTGACCAAGGAAAAAATGAGAAAGCATCAATGGGAATAAGTGCAAGTCAACAAGCAAGAACAATAAACTGTCAAAAGATTATTTTTTTGGTTGTGAATGCTGGTGTTTCTGCTAGCTTCACTGCAATGAGTCATGAATGGTCAGCAAGAATGGTTCTCTCTCAGTTATTGGCAACTAAGTTCAGAAATCCAGACCAGTGCTACAGCAAAGAAAGCAAACTCACCCTCAGACTAAGCATTGCATTCATATTCCAGGCACCTCCTTTCACAATGGAAAAAAAAAGGGTGTCTGTCTCGAGTTCAAGAGTTCAACAGTCACACTTAAATGCTCTACAAGTAACACACTGTGAGGTTAGAGCTGCAAAGGAAATATAGGGATCCTCACACAGCTTTGGACCAGCAGTGGCAGCACTCTGGCATTTCATAAACCTAATGGAGAAAGGCAAGGCAGAGAGAGCCTGCTGCTTTTTTGGAAAAGCACAGCTAGAAAAGGGGTTGCTACTCAAGAGAAAACAATAAAAAAGTGTTTGCAATAAATGCTGATAACTGAAGAACTGCTTAATCCTGTTCTAATAGCTTTTAAGGGAATTTAAATAAGTTAGTGAGGTTTAACATTCCTCTGAGAGATGAGCCTATGTATAACCTTGTATTTAATAATTAAAAATCTTTTTGATATGTAGGACCCAGAAAATTGATTATAGTAAATTATAATCTGAACAATCAACCACTTGATGCTATGAATAATGCAGGAGAACTTCAGGACCAGACTTCTCATGTCTGGATGGTCTACTGAGGATATGGGGCAATGGAGGTCTTAGCTGAATAAATGAGAACCGCATGCTGTTGAAGAAGAGGAATAACATCATCATCTGCTTCACCCTCCTCCTCATTAGCACTAACCATAGAGTGGCAAAATGTGCATAATTTCAGCAATAATGTGAATGGTATAATAATAATAAAAGAAACTTAATCCCTGAACTGGGCTAAATGTCTAAAGAAGAAAAAACCTGCCAGAAAATTGAGACCAAAAAAAAAAAAAAA
>VZTH01002984.1:352351-391680 GCA_013397815.1 Aleadryas rufinucha | reverse complement strand
GAGGGAGAGGGAGAGGGAGAGGGGCTAAAGCCAGCACTGGATTCTAGCAAAGACACTAAACTGCACTATAGGTAAATTTGTCTGGTACACCATATCCTGTGTTTTCTAATTACAGAAATATTCTGTATATGTGACTAGAATTTTCCATCATGGGGCATAGCAAGGTCAAACTTCTACTGTCGCCCTGCATTTTCTTTCAAGTAGCTGTCACAGTCATTTGACTGCACCACACACAGCACACAGACAAATAAATAAGGAGAGCATTAAACAAAAGCCAGATAAAAGGTGATTGTTGAGAGCTGTGAACTAATGATAATGCTTTTTTTCTGGTTTTCAGTGATGTACTCAGCAGCATACCTGCAATGACTAAAGTAGCAGATAATCCCTCTATCTTCTTGTAGAATCCCAAGGATCCCAATTATTGTCAGAGGGCATTTTTAGTCCTACAAATAGCATCCACCAATTTAAATTTTTCCCTGTTAAAAGGGCTGAAAATAGTGACATCTCTTTTACGCTTCTGTTGTCATTGCAAATCTGTGTCTGCCCATACTACATCAATATGATAGCTTTTCTAATTGGATCTATTTGTGGGAGGAGGAAGGATCAGTAGCAGAGAGAGACATAGAGATACATTTTCAGAGTTGAGCTAGGAAAAATATTGAAGCTGAAGTTTCATCACTATGACAAGAGCTCTGCATCTGATTTCCATGAATATGGAAAAACAGAAAATCTTTCCTTATAAGAGTGTATTTTTAGAAAGAGATGAACATTTAACAAAATCAGATGCTGTAATTATTTTTTTAACCAAAAAAAAGTCTGAAAGCACCCACTTAGAACATTCAGCTAAATCTCTGAAGATGCATGAATTGTTTATGAAGAACAGTGGAGAGACAATGATGGGCAGCAGAGAGTGACCCAGGTGACCAGAGGCTGAGCTCCTCATAGCCTACAGGTCTCTCCACTCTCAGTACCATGACTGTGAAAACTTTGCTAGAAATACAGCTTCTATGCTGGCTTATTGCATCAGCCATTGTACAAAGACTCATGTCCAAGTATACAAAACGTCTTTAACTCCTCATCTTATTTTAATGGAGTAGAATATAATCAATGGCCTTTCCTCACTTACGAAGTCACATGAGATACAGGTATTTAGTAAGGAACCATAGAAATTGTTCAGCTCATGACTCACTGACTGTATTACTCACAGATCTGAACTTCTGCCAGCCCCTTAAAAAGAAAACTGGTATGTCTTTTTTTTTTTTTTCTCTAGCATCAGTACAGAAAGATATTGATACCAGAAGTTGTCAAAATAAAATCCCAAACCAGTCCCTCCTACCCTTCAAAAACATAAAATAGTGTGGGGCAGGATGGTGTATTTGTCAAAAGTACAGTCAACTTGAAACGGCTCATTGTTTTACCCCAGACATACACAAGGTTCAGGTTATTCAGAAACCAAGCCTACCTTTTGGAATTGTTTTGCCTAATGAAGTAGAAATTAAAGGTTTGGAAATTATAGTTTTACATCGGGTTATGGGAGACGAAGATCTTATTTACTCCTCAGCCTGAGGGATGGAGAATTCAAAGCTCATACTTTTCACTGCCCAAGAGAGTGTCTTGACCATTGGCTAAAAGAGGATGATCTCAAGCTCTTACTGTGAAAGCTAAACCATTTTGTAAAAGCTACAAGTCCAGTGGCAGCAGGAATAGTGCCCAAGTGGCCCAACTTCCAAGAGAGATATTTTTAGCTCACAGCACCTCCCAGATTGCATAATACAAATTTTGACTACAAAACTCCATAGTTTTTGGCTTATCATCTTAAAACAACAGGATTTTAATTAAGTCTTGCAAAGCTAAAAAAGAATAAGTTGATTTAAGTTAAAATTTCTTCTCTTTTCTCACCAAAATACATAAACTAAAAATTTCTAAGCCTATCTATTGTCTACCATAGTGCATAGAAACAAGTTAATTTTCAAAACTTCTGTATAGCATTATTCAAAAATACTTTCAACACATTGTGGGGGAGGGGGAATGATATTAATAACTTGTGAATAACCTTTCCAGTTGCTGCTGCTTTTTTCAAAAATCTATTTAATTTTTGTTCAAGTGTTTGTTTGAAGCACAGAGGCTTTGTAAGGTCAGTCTGAAAACAGAGCTATTGCTTACTTGTAATAGCATTTCCATGACACTGTCATTTAGTTCTCCTAAGTGACTTCACACAGGGGAATATGTTAAAATTCTTGTCTCACTGCCTTTAGTTCTGCTTCATGCTAAATGGCTCTCACACTGTGGCATTCCTGCCAATAGCACTTTTTTTTTACAACAAACATCTCTAAACTTAAGAGATAAGGTCTGGCTGCTGCCTGGTGCTTCTTGAATTTCTGTTTCAGATAAGAAGCTTCTGAATCAGCAAAAAATTGTATGTGTAATTACTGGAGTCAAGTTTCAGGGTAATATCTATATTCCATTTCATAGAATTATATTTGTTGCTTTGATTTTTGCAGCTTGTACCTTCTATCAAGGATGTGGATTATGGGGACAAACTTATCATGGCCTGTTGCAGTAGGACAAGGGGTAATGGTTTAAAAGTGAAGGAAGGTCTATCTAGATTATATATAAGAAAGAAGTTTTTTTACAATGAGGGTGGTGAAAACTGAAGCAGGTTGCCCAGACAGGTCGTAAATGCCCCATCACTAGAAACATTCAAGCAACCTGATCTAGCCAAAATTTCCCTCCCTGCTCACTGCAACGAGTTGGAAGCAGATGACCTTGGAAAGGGGTAGTAAGTAACAGCCATGTGTCCCTGGATGGGTACAGAGGCTGCCAAGAGACCGACAGTGCTTTTATTTTTTTAGCAGTTCTTTTCAAAGTTGTTTTCCAGTATATATATATATAAGTCCATGGGCCCTAATGGGATGCATCCACATGTGCTGAAGGAGTGGGCAGATGTGATTGCAAAGGCCATTTTCAATTATATTATTGATTATGTTGACTGGAAGAAATATCTAAAGATTGAAGGAAAGCCAGTTGTTGTCCTGTTGTTAAGGAGGGCAAGAAGGACAGTTAAGGGAAATACAGGCTGGTCAACCTCACCTAAATCCCTGGAAAGGTGATGGAGCTGCTAATCCTGTAAAATATTTCTAGATACATGAAGGACAAAAAGGTCATCAGGATTAGTCAGCAGGGCTTCTCCAAGGGGAAATCATGCTTTACCAATTTGATTAACTTCTATAATGAAAGGAATGCGTTTGTAGAATAGGAGAGAGCAGGAGATACTGGGTATCTGGACTTCAGAAAGGTCTCCCATAAGATACTCATAGATAAACTGCTGGATTATGAACTGGATGAGTACACAGGCAGGTGGATTGAAAGCTGGCTAAATGGCCAGGCCCAGAGGTGGTTATCAGAGGCATGAACTCTTGTGACAGGTCAGTAACTACCATTATACCTGTGTACCCCAGGGGTAAATACTGGCTCCAGTCCCTTGGAACACCGTCATTAATTATGTAGGTGAGTGGGTAGCAATTTTGCTCATATTACAAAACTGGGAGGAGTAGATGATACACCATGATGGTCATGCTGCCATCATGAGGGCTCAAACAGGCTGGAGAAACAGGCTAAGGGGACCTTTGTGAAATTCAACAAGGGCAAATGCCAAGTCCTGCACACACAGAGGAACTGCCCCAGGCACCAGTAAATGCTGGGGCCACCCAGCTGGAAAGCAGCTTGGCAGAAAAGGACCTGGTTGTTCTAGTGGACACCAAGCTGGCCATCAATGTGTCTTTACAGCACAGAAGGCCAATGTTATTCTGGGCTGCATTAAGAGCAGTGTTCCTAGCAGGCTGAGGAAGGTGATCCTTCCCCTCTGCTCAGCGCTGTCAAGGCCAGGCTTGGAGTACTGTGTCCAGTTCTGGGCTCCCTAGCAGAAGAGACAGATACACTGGAATTGTTGCCTTTCCCTGGTCTTAAAATCAGAGCCAAACATGGTTAAAAGAGAGAAGGGGTTTACCTCGGTCTTTATTTAAGGATCCTTAAGGTGCACTCTCTGTGCGGGTGGAATGCGCTGAGCAGCACACACCGAAATGCACACACACCATACATCACATGTACAGTGATAGGCCTTGGGAATTAGCACATCTATCAAAGATTCCCCAGTGAGAGGCTCCAGTGAACCCCTCATCCAAGGAACCTTCCCCCTGGATGTGCCTATCTCAGTTTACAGAATGTGTTCTGGAGAGGACCTTGGTGTCTGGGGCTTTCTCACCCCCAGCTGCGAGGCTTCCAGGATGTTTGGCTTCCTGGCTTAATGGAATATTTGGTCTATGCTAGTTATCAAACCTGAGGAGTTAGAAGTATGTGGGCTAAAAGGACTAAGAATACATAAAAGCTATATAAAAGAGTATATAAAAAGCGGTATATATATAAAGGCAAAAAATCATCATGGCATCAGAATGAGTCCAGGCACACAAAATTGATTAAAGGACTGAGCACCTCACTTATGAGGGAAGGTTGACAGAGCTAAGATAATTTAGCCTAGGGAAAAGAAGGATCAGGAGGGGTCTTATTAGTGTATACAGACAGCTAAAAGGAGGTTGCAAAGAGGATGGAGCCAGGCGCTTCTCAGTGGAGCCCGGTGACAGGACCACAGGCAATGGGCACAAACTGAATTACAGGTTGGGGAATTTTTAGCAAAGTCAATGAAAAGAAGCAGAATCAAGAAGAATTATTTCTCATTATACTTTATTTAATTGCTTATTTAGTTTCCTTTGGGCACAGGGAAAGAAAAAGTTAAGCAGTTTAATTTAATCAAGTGAATTACCTTTAAAGTCTGAAATTATCAGATTACTTCCCTTATGATAAGGCAAAACTATTGTCAGTATCACTACTAATAGGTTTTAAATTGTTCTTGAATATGTTTTAAACTAAATGTAGGACTAATGCTTGAACTCCAGGGTTTATCCCAGCACAATTTATAAGTCATTGTTGTCTAACCCAAGTTAGATCTATGACTGGCTTTTTCCTCAGCTGCATCAGTGGTCATCAGATTTCTCTTTAAAACAGTGGTACGTATGAAATTTATATTAAATCTTTCTTTTCTTTGCTGCTCTGCTCTAATGTACAAACAAACTGTGAGAACAGAGAATAGAACACAGAGGCCCAAATTTGGGCTGAACATGTTACCATGGAAGAAAACAGGACCTCTCTTAATTAGACAAGGCCCTGTCCCAGGTGGAGGACACCCCAGAAAGAAACACAGTGCCTAGAAAAGCTCACTGAAGAGGGCTTTACAGCCTCTAAGCAAAACATGTGCTTCTCACTGCAGAAGTCACAACCACAGTAATAGTGGGTAATTCAAACAGAACTGGGGTAAACCATGGTAAACCCATGGATTGGGTTAATTAAAGCATTAAAGGAATGGCTGTCTCATCTGTGCTTCCACAAGCCCCTTTGCTGAAGGACTGATGATTCAAATCAGCAACCTTAGTATCACGAGAGAGTAGAACCAACAGGTTTATATGCACAAAAGGAATTTTAAATCATCCTAGTTTGATCAAGTCGCATACATTTATGCCTTCTTAATCTGAATTGATAAAGAAGTCCCTCTTTATCTTAACACCAATCAAGGTAACAAATATTTTTTTCTATTCATTTTTCATTAATAATTTCAATTTGAGCATTTATCTTATTTTCTCCTCTGTCAGGATCACACACCAACAATTTTTTTTACACGGCTTTAATGATGGCTTCTAAGAAACTGTCTACCTACAATTCAAAAGCTCAAGAGGTGCTACGCTTTCAGACAAGTTATCATTATAATTAGTGATTAATGATTCTTAAAAACAAATATGATAGAGAACAAATTATGCTTAGGCACACCACATTTACTGACCAGTGTAAGTTCAATCACAATGATCATGATTCATGTTACAGCTGACTTAATATACAAGTCAGTGTATTTAAAATAAAAAATGCCAGGTTTCCCTCAGACTTCTAAATCCTCCAAAGTAAAAACCTTAGTTGTGTGCATCTAGAGAAATAAAAGTTGCAGAGTTTAAAATATCTTCATTTGATCTATACAATCTCAGCAATTCTAGAAAAGGATGGACACCTCTTAAGTCTCATATAGACCTTGACTACCAACAGTGTTTGGACAGGATCTTTAAAATTTCTCAAAGGAATAGGAATAATATCAAAAGACTTTTAGCCAAAAGTTTCAAATGCATGCATTTTATTTCCTACGACACCCTAGATAAAAAGCATCATTTTAATTTTTGATTCTTGGTACTTAAATTTTGGGGGGTTTACTCTTAGAAAGGTACTTAAAGCTGAAATCTTCAATACATTCATTTCCTGTAGCATGAGGCTTCAAACACTAATGCTTTATAAATCATTTTCACACCAACAAAAGGTTTTTTCCCATTTCTTTCAAGATCAATTTTTCCTCTTCTAGCTCACTATCCTTAACGCTTTACCGCTTTTCCCCAACCTCATATGCTCCCCAGATATCAGTATTAGTGGGAATGTTTTCATGTCTCCTAAGCCTTTAAATCCTCTTGTCTATTAATGCACCAATCTATTGCAGTTGTGTACAAAATAAGTCCACAAAGGAGCTTTCAGTGCCGTGCCAAAAGGAAAAGATTTCTCTCAGAGGACAGTTTGGGGCCTGTCCACAAGTAAAGTTTATTCCTCTCACCACATTCTTACTTCCTTAAAACTCTTTATGTCTTCTGCTTCTCAAAGGAGATCATTTAGATTATTATCCAATATCCTGCATTGTTCTTGGTGATACAAACAGGAAACTATACTTAATCTCAACACCTTAAAATCCTTTTCCAATAGATCTTAAAAGTCTAAATCAAATATGTTATGTTTTCTCAGTAATAAAGATCAACGAAATTATTGCATAATGACATTTCTCTCACATAAGAAATAATCAGGATTTGAATTTTCCATCTTCATGTCACATTTCACCAGTGTCTAAAAACTAATATGATAACAGCTGCAGGCTTACCTGGCTTGCAACTTTTGTTTTTCAGCCAGTACAAAGAACTACAAGCACAGTTAATATGAAAAAAGAAAAATAAAAAATTCAAAGGAAACACTTTGAATACCAATCCCATTAGTCTGTTCCAGCTACTGCAGGGAAGAGATACTGTCATGATTATCAGTGATGTGAATAGCAAAGAAATTCAGTTTTACATATTTTTTTTCTCACATCTGGCATCAGTAAGTGTGATTTTGTATTTGGTTTTTCATCTGATTTGCAAGATGATTTTTTTTTTTGCCTAAATAAGAAACATGAATCTTGGATCAATTAGAAGTATTAACACAATATAATAAAGGATGGAGGACTTGAACCACCCAGCATTTACCATCTCCCTAAATCATATGGAGAAATGCCAGTACTGTGGAGAAAAGCTGAAGTCTTCTTGAACAAAGGGACACCAAGTGCAAGGCCTCATGCCTTCTGAAGAGGAAAGTTCTCAGGAAGGGAATCCACACAACAGCTCCCAGAAACATTTTTAATGAAGGTGACCTGCAGTCTTTGAAACCTGTGTTGCTGTAAAGTCTCCTGACTATTTGCTCTGCCAGAGAGTTTATGCAATAAATACTTATGATTGTCTGATATCTCTAAGGGTTTCTTACCTCATACAGAAGCCATATTTTACTACTTTTCTGTACAGAACCACTACTATTTATGATTCTCTATTCAAATAAGAGACTTTTTTTTTTAAATTTTACATGACTAAGCTACCAATCAAATGAGATTCTAGTAATAAAAAACTGCAAATGTCTAGTAATTTCTATCGGCTTTAACCTCAGTATGATCTATCTTACCTACTTGTGTTTACAATCCTATTTGGCCACCCACTTGATTTCCCTGATTTCCTAAATTATGCAGTTAAAAAAAATCCTCTATTATGTAGCTAATTCTACCTGCAATCTTTTTTACCTCCTTTAACCTTGAGACTCCAAAGGCTTCCAGAGAATACAAAACTCACAGAAATTGAATTCTGAAGGAAATACCCGAAACTGGCCAAAAGAGTGAGGTGATTTCCAGTTCTCGCATGAAGGGGTGGTGAAGGCTGCAGAAAACAAAGAGCCCAGTTAAAATAATTTCAAGATAAAATATTATTTCAGGTTTGTTTGTACTAGAAATACTTGTTCACAGATAATTTACAATAATCTATCATGTTTTTATTTCTCTGATAAATCAAAAATATTGCTAATTTTTCATAGACATTGAACACCTCTCAACAAGAACCAGTCAAAATACTATTTGAAGCATCACCAAACTCTGTGCTCAGGAGCTCTGCTGCATTCTGTCTGGCATATGATCACAAAGTGGAGAAATGAGAGTAAAGTACAAACACTGAATAAAACCTAAACATCACTCATATCAACTGTCTCTCACTTGGGTTAAGAAGCAAATAAGAGCCTCTGAACACCAGCTGGAGACTAGTTTATAGCTATCAGCACTTTGCTTTTGGTAGACAAATGCTTGATATTTGTTGATATGACGCCATTAAAATATTATAACATGCCCATACTTTAAATTCACAACTCCCAAAGAGCTTGCCATTATGCTCAGACAGAAGTCATTAGCACACTAACAAGGCAGCAAGAATACTACAGGGAAAATAAAATTTGACTTAGTTATCAGCTTCATAAAGTACATCAAAGAATACAGATGGAATGGCTGTTCCTGTCAGTGCATTTACATGGCCCCATTTATTACTCTTTTCATAGCCTTTCCTACTGTATTTCTTATTTAGTTCTTAGCTTAAATCAGAGACCAGCAAGCAAGGTGCAAGAATTTACAAATTTATCTCTCTGGTGATACAAGAATGATATTGCAGAGAGTCTGTGTGGGTTGGAGTTACGATTCTTCACAGCAGCTTGTACAGTGCTATGCTTTGCATCTGCAGCTGCACAAGTGCTTGTGCCACACCAGTGTTTTGCCTATTATGGAGCAGTGCTCACACACCATCCGGGCTCTCCCTCCAGCTCCACACCACCCAAATCCAGGAGGCTGGGAGTGTATCTATACTGTCTATGTTTGTTGGTGTTGTGATGATATTACTTTGATTTTGGCGTGAGGAATTTTTGTAGTTGCTGCAAGCAAAATTCATGAAAAGTATGTAATGTAAATATTCTTGATGATTCATAAATGTGTGTTTCTAAGAGATGGGGGGTGGAATGCACTGGATACAGGTGAGCTGGGGGCACCTCTGGAAAAGTGTATTTAAAAAAAGGCACAGGAGGTATGGGAAAGAGGAGTGAGGAAAAATGTTGGAGAAACAACTCTGCAGACACCAAGGGCCGTGAAGAAGTTGGAGGAGGTGCTTCAGGTTCAGGAGCAGAGATTCCCCTCCAGCCCACAGTGAGACCCCAGGGATCTATCTTGAAGGACTTCAGCCTATGGGAAAGACCCACACAGGAACTATTAGCAAAGAACTGGGTACAACAGGAAGGACCCCATCCTGGAGAAGGGGAAAATTTTCCCCAAATCAAGACTGTTTTGCCAATGATGGTAACTGGTAAGGGATCTTCCCATCTTAATGTCAACCCACAAGATTTTCCATCTTATTTTCTTCCTCTGTGCTGTTGAGGAGGGGGAATGAGAGAAAGGCTGGGTGGGTACCTGGCAACAAGCCAAGGTCAAGCCAACACAGCTGGTTCAGGATATGGACTTCTCAATCCCAAATGTTCACTATGGCATTAGTCCATGTATCCTGCGTGCATATTATCTCCCTAAGTACAGCTATGAGAAATGTAACAGCAAGAAATTGCTGCCATTCCACATTTATTTCCTACTCACAGCTTGAATAATAATTTCACTCTGCCATGAACATCATTTCAAAGGTCTAAATGTCACCAGTAGAGCTTCTTCCTTACAAATACTGATACTGAATTTCAGTGTCTTTCACTTCATCCATCAGTAGAAAGTAATATTTTGTCAGTAATTCAAGCAATTCTAATTGACAAAATCTGTGCTCTTAATGTGTGTCAGTCAGGCATCATAATTGTAAAATCAGTTTTCACCAGAACCATCAGTATAATATAATGAATAATATGGCAGAAAGACAGCATAAGACACAGAAGGAAATTAAGTGGCAAAGGTGAGGAAAATTTTGAGATTCACAGCTTACAGAAATACAAGTAAAAGTTTAGTACCATATCAGTTATGGAAATCTTTGTGTATATGAAGCATATATTGCAACTCTGTTTTGTACTTAGTCAAATATCTCTAACGGAGGAAAATTAAAAGGAGAAAAAAATTACTGAAATTAGCATTTTATTTCTAGCCTGTCCATGTTATATTATTATAGTATATGATGTAATACATGTCATTCATATTCTAACCTGTAATTTATAATAGCAACACAGAAGTAAGCTTACACAGTGCAATAAATATGGCTAAAAGCAATCATTACCTTATTGTACAAAATTTGTTTAGTGTTTGAACTAAAGTTCAAGAGAATTGCAGGATGATAAGAAGGTTCTGGGAAAGTACCAAGCATATGCAAAATTTCTCAATGTGTTTTGTGTTGCTTTCTGTGCAGAAAAGGTCACTGAAATATGTCACCAAAATGTGCTTGTCCAGATCAAACCATTATATGTATGCACCTTGTATTCAAAGATATTTGTACTGAGGTAAATTTATGGTAATTTTAAATTGTTTTAAAATATAACTACACATTTAAATTGAAAAGTATCTCAAAACAGATGTGAGGAATATGCATTACATATTTTATGCATTGAGAGTTTAAAAAAGATAGGGAAAAAAATCATCTTTATGGTATTACAATAGCAATTTTCTTTCAGTGAGTTAATAAGTCTTGCAAATACATGTTTGTGTACTCTAAACTGGTGCCTTAGTAAATGAAAATAATGGAGGTTAGAATGGGATTTTGCATCTCTATAGTATTGCCCTAGGGCTAATCCTCAATATTATAACTGCTTAAAATACTGTATGTGGTTTTAATAGAAAACAGCCACTTAACTCACTTTAACAGCTGACAGCTCAAAAAGGTTCTTGCTTATCTCCTGAAAAATTGAAACAGTGACAGTATATGGAAGCTCCTTTTCTATATCTCCTAGCTGATACTTAATATAAATTAAATTCAGGTAACATCCTTGGTGTCAGTCAAACAGGAAAAGCAAAAGAAGTATCCACATGCCTATATCCAGAAAAGAAATGCTAAAGCCCCCACAGATATCAGTAAGCTTCTCTATATTCCTAAAAGTTATGGTGAAAGCAAAAAAACCAAACAAAACCAAACACACCCACAAAAATACCTCAAAACCTAATAATGATTTCCCACTGAGAAGTTATTCCACAAAAATATTTGTAAAACTACCAGTAATTTCATTTTAAAAAACGAAAAAAAAAACAAAAGCAAACAAACAAACAAACAAACAAAAACCCACCATATTTCCAAGTACAACAAAAAGCTGTGCATTACTATTAACTGTAAATTTGGTTTTAGGTATATTAAGCAATTTCCTCTAGAAATCATTCCCAGTATATATCCAACCTAGCCCATCAACCAAACTGTCAAAATATTTCAAGAAAAATTGGAAGGAAAATTGGATTAATTTCAAAGTCACAACAGCAATGATTTTTGTCTTAACTCCTTTCATATCAATTCTACATGCTCAAATGTTTATCAGAAAATAGTACAAACTTAATGAAGGATTGTTTCAAAGAGATAGTTTTTAAGATTTTCCTCTTCGTTTTATAAAATCTTTAAACCTATTTATAGTTTCCCCCCCCTTAAGAAATGCATAATTCTTACATCAATATGAACTCAAAATATTTAAAATATTAACCAAGCAGACAGAACGTGCGTTTTAATACAGATACTCTTTTTTACCCTCTGATTACTCCCCTCTGAACCCTGGACTAACGCTGGGAGAAGTTCCTCTCACGCACAGAAAGACCAGAAGCCATTTTGAATTCCTCAAGCAAAGCTTTGGGCCATATCCAGGAGCGTGCTTGCACTGAGGCACACATCATCTTTGTACATGCTCTCCTCGAGGTGAAGCAGGATCCAGCCCTGCTTCAGAATCTGTGTTACAGTAGCTGAGTACCATGCTGCTAAAGCTCTAAAAGAAATGGAGAATACTAGCCTGATCACGCCTGTCTTTAATGCAGCTTCTTAGTTTCTGAATCAAAAGTTCTTTTGGAGCATCTTCTGGTTTGACCCTCCCTGCCCAAATGCCTGGTAATAAGGTAAAAAATTTTAAAAAGCAAAAATATTTGAAACACATGCTCAAATTTCTAGTTTAAAATCAACAAATTTTAACATCAGATTGCAAATTTTTATACTTTTAAGTCCACTCCTCTATAAAATAGTTATCAGAACTAATGTCTATTTTATTTCTTTTTGACTGATAATCAAATAAGAAATTTCATGTTAAGCCTGTGGATCAGAAATTGTTTTGCTACTTTACCCTGTGTCTCTTGCCTAGGGATGACAGCTGAGATGAGCCCCCAGGGGCCAAAGAGGGAAAATGCACCAGAATCTAAGTCAAAACTCCAGGCAGCTCACTTGAACTCTGAGTGTCTCAGCCTAATGAGTAGCTAAAACATATTAGAATTAAAGCTCTCACAAAATATGCAACAAGAATAAAGTATAAGAATCGAAACATATTTACTTTTCATGACATATCAAATTATAACATTCTGTTAAGTTTCTTCAGTCAGTGAAATTCTGTTGAAGTTTTATTGACAGCTGCACCAAACTGGGACAACAAAAAATGCTATAGCCATATGTGGTCTTCAGGCAGATCTAATGGGTTATTTTGAATGCATATTGGGACTGGAAAACAAGGTTTTCAATTATTTTTGGCATATATTTGAGTTAACCTTTTGTTCCACTTCCTAAATATTATTGTCCTTCTCATGGCAATGTAAAGTGCCCTATGTGACAAAAATACTCACATAATAAATATAGACTACCTATGACCCTAATATATGTATTAGATTGTAAAATGGCCTTTTCTGTCAGTTTGTCTGAAAGTATTTGGGTCAAGTGCATTTTGGCAAAATAGGAAATATATTTTCTTCTTTCCCTGCTCTATCAGAAAG
Source organism: Aleadryas rufinucha (assembly GCA_013397815.1). Lineage (NCBI taxonomy): Eukaryota > Metazoa > Chordata > Aves > Passeriformes > Aleadryas > Aleadryas rufinucha. The sequence continues at coordinate 378,584 of VZTH01002984.1, read as the reverse complement.
GTGAAAGCTATATTGCTACTTTTTGCCCTGGAACAGGCCTCTTTTCCTGTCAATCCAGCACAAACTTCAGCAAAAAAGAAAATGTAACTACACATTCAAAAGAGGAAAAAGTCAAGGACAGATTTATTTTGTATCTCTTAAAGCATGACATGAATAATTGAGTGAGTTATTTTTCTGTTTGGTGAGAAGACAAAAATTTATAAATCCCATCATTTAGAGTGAAACACTACCCCCACTTACCTGTTTACAGATGTTATTAGAAATCATAAAGTCAAAATCACATGCCTGAAAATCTCTTTTGAAAACAGTGAGCTTGTGAAAAGCATATATTAATTACACAACTTGTCTTGGCAAGAATAGAAATTTTATATTGCTTTATTAAAAACAAATAATTTTTTTGTTCCTTTGGCCTAAAACTTGCTTTAGACTTCATTAATTAGTAATTATATATAACACTAATAGACCAGAACTGTCTCATGAAATGTTATTGAAGAAAACCTAAGGAATTATAACATTGTATTTTACTTGTGTAAAGAGGTATAATATAAAAAAAAGAATTCTGAAACACTTGCTTCAAAAATGAACAATTCACAATCTGTGAACGAAGGATTTGGAAAGTTCATTATAGATGCATTTGATAAAGTGCATTTATACCTAGCTAATCTGAAAACTATTGCTTAAAGCAGTCCCAAGATGCTTATCATCATCAACACATGAATACGAAATAGCCAGGCAGTTCTGCTCATAGCTGGGTTTTTACACATCAGGAAAGAAAGGCTTTTTAACAAAGCAACCTTGTCTGATTCAGAATGGCCCCCAATGCTACCCAAAATGATGGCTCAGCCTTCATTACATTAGGAAAATACAAGAACTCACACATAGCATGCTGCAGTCTGATATCTTAATGCAACTGACTCCTGCACAAGGCTACAGCTGTAGCTCCAGGGACTGAATTCCCCCGTTGTTGGCGCCGAGTTGTTTGCTAGACTGGCACAGTGCTGGCCAGCTGGCAGCACAGGAGCTGGACCAAAGCCCACAGGATGCTCCCGGCTGCCAGCTCCCTAGAGGACACTGCCTGAGAAGCCAGCCCAGGAGAAAGGGGCTGCCACCACAGCCCAGACCACCAGCCAGCAGCACAGCAGTGACTTGGCAACGGTAGCTGCCACCACTGCCTCCTCCATTTCATCCCCTTTGACAGTAGCAGCCCACCCCCCTGTGCCAGACACAGTGACAGTCACTGGCAGTGGGAAGAGAGACTGAAGAAAGGAAAGGGGAGTGTTAATGAAGTGCCTGTAACATTCTTGTAGCAAACAAGGCTGCAATATCGGGCAGTAAGATCAAGCATGTTGCATGGCAGAAGTCCGTATCTTCCCTCAGCTCCAGGAAAATCATCAACATAAGATGGACTCTTAAAAGCCTGTACATGGAGGCTGGCCTTTCCTGCAAAATTTGCTCAGCATTCCTCATACCTGAAGTATAGGGGGATGTGTGTACCTATATATATATACATTTTTTTAATATATATATATATATACATATATATGCACACCACTATAGGTATAGGTATATATGTAGAGAGAGAGAGAGTTCCTATTTCTGCAGAAAAAGGGAGTAAAAATCAAATTTTTAATCAGTCGGTGAAAGAGATCATTGGATGGACTTACTTTGGATGTATTTACATTTCTATATGGGGATGAGCTTTCTTAATGCAATTTCATTCCCCTAGAATCCCAGCAACAAACTCAGGTCAGGGACAGAACATAACAATTAGAGAAAAAAGTATTTAAAGGATTCATCTGAAGGGGTAAAGAAGCCAAAGAATGGGATCAACTCCTGACAGTCTCTCACCTTGCAGAAGTCTGAGACATTCTGCCTGCCCTGGCATCTCAGTCCTGAGCCATCACATGAGACTGACAAGCCCTCCTTTCTCTGCCAGTTCCACATAATTCAAGGTTTTTTGCTTAACAGTTTGCTGTATCCAAGCTCAGGATAAGTAATAACCAGCCAATCTCAAAAGGTTTCAAGGTTTAATTCAGAGAAATATCTGAAGGGCCTAATATCCCTTCCAGCTTAATAAGCTGAATAGCTCATGGGAATCAGGTCTCTGTTGACATTTACAGTAACTTGTTTTTAACAAGGATTGAAATGTTACAACAGCTTCTCCTGTTGTTTCAATATTTCTTTATATTTTCCTACGGAAAATCAGACATAATACATAAGGGATGTGAAGGGGGGCATAGGGAACAGAGGGGGAGGATGGACATGATGAATAGCAGAGAATTAAATTAAAGGAACAAAATGTAAAAGTACCTCAAGCTTTAATCAAAATATTCAAAGGTTTTTATGTAGCTAGTTATCCATGGTTTCCAATTTTGTTGTCAATTTTTTTCCCAAATGTTTAAATCAAGAGTGAAGAAACCATCTGACATTGTATCATAACAATATCACATCTTTGGCAAAGATGCGTGAGCTCTTCTTCAGTATTGTTTTACTTGAAATGTGCTTGTTTGAGCTACTGAGCCAGGCTAAATCTGAGTAATTATCCTGGGGTAACATAATCCTTGTCTACAAAGAGTACTTATTTTCCATAGGTCACGGCCTAAGTTCTGCTTTAGTCACAGTATGGACATAATACAAGATAGCCAGATGTGTCACTGATTTGCTATATGCAACCTAAAAATTCAGTCACAGATAAGGTTCTTATAATAAGCAAAGATTCTGTTCAAATACACATGTAAGCTTTTTAGAACATTTCTTAATGTACATTTTTCTTCAGTTTTAGGTCTTTGCAAAGTGTCAGCCTGTGTGATTTCCAAATTATGTGACAGAACTATTCATTGCTCACATACCTGCATCTTTGATAATTCTGCCCCCACAGGGTTAACTTCTGTTTAATAACCAGTTTTATTCCTGTTCTCCATGCAGTGGTTGTCCTCTGCAGCCATGGCATTACATCACCCTACAACACAGTTAAGGTAAAAATGCACTCTGGAACAGATTGTTCCCTGCTGCAATTCCTTTAAAGCCAACTCATTTTCATCAAGGGTGAACTCAGATCACAGTCTTTTAAGATGAACTTCTCAGTATTTATTGAAGGCAATCCAAAGAATGACTTGTTTCAAAAATATTCTCATGAAAATTTTTAATTTACCACTGGGTACTATTTCAAGGCAGGAATGGTGTATTTACAGTATTAGCTTAATCTAAAACATACAATAGCTTCTCAACATTCCAAGACACAATTACCTTTTAAGTACCAGAAGTGAAAAGGTCATGGCAAAGACTTCCTGAGTGGATTTAATAAACCAGTAATAGGTCTAGGTCTCCAGTTCTTAAGTAGGGCTTGTCTTTGGTTACTTACCCAGAGAGTACAGAGAAGTTTACAAACATTATTTTATCAAATGTTAAACTAGTTATTCTTACTTTTCTCCTAAGCGTAATATCCTTTTTCCATTACCTTTCATTTTGCCTTGCCTTGCTTAAATTTTGACATCTGAATACAGAGGTCAGGAGATATTCCAATTGTATTTTAATGTTTTATGGTTTTGAGGTTCTTCCTCCATGTCTTAATCTGTCTCTGTCAAGGCTGAGGGGTTGCATAAGTCTCAAGAATATAGAAACAGCTAAATTTTTGTGAGTGTCACATCACATATAATACCAATAGCCGAATATAATACAAATATACCAATAGACAAAATTTTTTTTTACATTTTATGTAATGTCAAAAAATGAACCATGCCACTCTACTTGAATTAGAAGGGGTATGTATGTAATCTCATAAAATCCAATATACTTTCATCCACAATACATTTAGTACTTCAATGAACCAACAAGGAGGTGATAGTCACACAAATTGTATCATGTCAACAGATATAAGATTATATTTCTCTCTGACAGAATATAAAAATAACAGGACAAGTATTAAAAACAAAGCAAGGTCTAGCATGATACTGTCAAAATGATGTATATGATTGGAACGGTTTTGTCTTGAAAGCCAGATGGTTTATCCCCAATAAGGCAGAAACTTGTTTTGAAATATTCTGTTTAATGTTGGTCCAGCCTGACCTTGAATGTTGTGTGCATTTCTGGGCCCCACAATTAGAAAAGGATGTTAAGGTACTTGAACTCATGCAGAGGAGAGCAACAAAGTTAATGAAAGAGCTGGAAGGAATGACCAAGCAGGCTGAAGACACTGGCTTTGCTGGCTTTGGAGAAAAGGAGGTTGAGAGATGACCTCTGCTCTCTCTACAGCTTACTGAGGAGAGGAAGTGGGCAGGAAGCCCTGGGCCCTTTCCCTGGCAACCAGTGACAGGACACATGGGAAGAGTTCAAAGCAACGTCAGGGGAAGTTCAGACTTGACATTAGGAAACCTTACTGCACTGAGAGTGTGGTCAAACAGAGGAGCAGGCTGCCCAGCAAGGTGGTCAATGCCTCAAGCCTGGCAGTGTTTGAGAAGTATTTAGACAGTATCCTTAATACACTTTAGCTTTTGGTGAGCCCTGAAGTGGTCAGGCAGATGAACTAGATGATATTGTAGGTCCCTTCCAACTGGAACTATTCTACAATTTTCAATTCTGAATCTTAAAATTCTCGAAACCACATAGAACAAGACATCTATCTCCTCATAACCTATATTCAAAAAGACTTTTGTCATCAGTTAAAGGGGTAGGACTTGACCCATTTTTATGCAGCAAAGAACAGGACAGACCTCTTTTCACCCATTAAAATAGCAAGAGCTCAACATCATCTTTTCACCTCAGTAATTTTTCCAAACGTGCTGCAGTGCGGGGTCTGCCAAACTTGTCTGTCTCTTTCTTGTACTCTTCCCAATGCAGTTTGCCCCAGAAGATGGACACAAGCTTCAACTTATTGGCACTGCTTTGGCAGAGGAGTGGGGTACTAAGGGGCAAACTTCGCTTTACTCTCTCAGATAATTCCAGTTCTTAGTCATATTGCAAGGGGTGTGAATCAATTGTAAGCAGAAAAGGTCCTTACACTTTGGAAAAAATCCAGGCGATATCTGCTACTTGTGCCCCACAATGTTCAACACACAAGACTTTAATAAAATAGCACTATTTCAGGCAAGCTATGTTTGAACAGAACAAGCTCCATTTTGGCCACCTGTTCCTGTTCTTGATGACTATCAACAGTAAGCACCTAACTACAAAAACTGAGCAACCATATAAAAATACTTTTCCTGAATATTCTCCCAGACCTTAATTTCAGAAGGAAATTCTGTGGAAATCTGGGTTCTGTCCAGTGAGACAGTGTATCCCACTTCCTTCTAAAAAAACGGAGAACAAAACTCAAACTAAAGGAGACTGAATTGGACTGGCCGTTGCTCCCCAGAAATAGTAATTGTGTTGCTGAGGTAACAAAAGGTAATGGTCAATGCACCATCTATGTTGTACAGTCTCTAACCATTTTTACAATTGGTCACATAGCTTCTGGATGTCCATATCTCATGTTTACATAAAATCAGGAACCTAACAGAATTGCATATCCATTGTAATAACTGATCACTTTATTTATTATTTCTTTAATTCAGTGGAAGAAAATATACTTTTTAATGCATCTAACCCAGGCTAAAAAAATTTTAAAAATGCATCAAAACATGGCGTTTTTTTCCTTGAAAAGGATACAACATTAACAGAAAACACACTGCAATTAGCAATAGATTAGGTATTTAATTACTTGGTACAACCTTAAAAGTGAACACTCTCCAGGCAGAGAGATCATTCCCTGACACAATATCATATGCATCTTAGGAATTTGGCTTGAATTTTGTACTAGGGTTGCACAAGTAATTAAATATCATAATTCTAAACTAAGCTACCACTTCTTATGTATAAATAAAATATTGAGACACGATACTCATAGCATTATTTGGACATATGTCAAAGTTCCTGATTGCAGCTGGCTAATTACTGTGTGATTTTAGATACTACAGCATCCATTTTTAATTTTGTCACTTGTCTGCTGTGCCAAAAACACTCACAGGAGCAGAATCTACAATTAAAACTTCTGCAACACATAATGAGTGGCAAGAATGTGAATAATGTGTATGCCACGGAGTAGACTAGGTCAGCCTTTGGCCTATATGTTTCCTGAATTTAATTGATCTTCAACAAAGTTTCATTGCTTTCCTCCCACAGCATCTAAATGTAGTCACCTGTGACAAAGAATGAGTTCACTCCCACAGAAAAAGAAAGAAAAGGAAGGAAATAAAAGTTAATGTTGCTGTATACACAAGACACTTGTACACCATCATGAAATCAAGGCAATGAAAATGTAAAAAGCCTGTCATTGTCCCTGCCTTGTACTTTAAATATTCCACAGTGTGCTTTTACACTTCTTTATCTGACACCCAGCCTTCTAGGAGTTAAGGAACTTTATCAGAACATCAACCTTCAGTGATTTCTAAAGTCTGCCTTCATAGCTAAAAAAACCACTTCTATATACCACAGGAGTATAGTTTAAGAGGTCACAGTCAGAATGCTTATTACCCTTTAACCCACACAGCAGATTGCCTCTCTGCATATTTCTTTCATGGCATTACCACTTCTGAAGAGGCAAAAGAGAGTCTGTGAATCCAGGGAGGCCAGAATACTTTTGTGATTTATGCTTACTCAAGGTAATTATAACTTTGCTTTTGGAGGAGGCTGCAGGGCCATGTTTATCATCATCATTGAGAGAAGTCCATGTGTTCAGGTCCATTGAAAGTGAAGACATTTTAGAAAAAATAAAGTTACATTTCCTTCGGAGATGATTGAATATTTCCATCTCTGCCTAAGAAAGTGTCAGTTGCAGGAAATGACACTGTTTCCGTAGAATTTTTTTGATAATGTAGAAACATCAGAAGATGCCACATTACACTCCTGTAGCAATATTTAAACATATACCTTGAGAACGGTTTGTTCTGTTCATTTCAGGCTCTTGTCTGAAGATCCCTCTTTTTCTCCAAGGACTGCATGCCCAGTTGAAATGGCAGCAAAAATTACAGGAGGAAAATGTGACCCAAGGACTCAGTCTTAAGTATGACACTGGCTCTGATGAATCACTAGATCTGAAGAAGAAAAGATCCCCATGGCCGTGACTCTCCAGATATACAATTAATTGCCTACTGAAAGAGAAGATAGGCACCAAAATATCTCTAATTGAGCTGGTAATAAACAACCAGAAACTTTAAGGGAATTTGAAGTGCTTTTTTCCTGGTCTGTCATTCTTCAGTCTGAAAATAATGCACCTCTACAAGCCCTAATTTATACAGAATGTGAACTGCTTATACAATGCTTATCACAAAAAAACCCAAAACAACAACAACCATATTTCAAAAGAGTATTTCTAGTATTAAAGTGCATATAATAAACTTCTGAATTTGTGGTGATGGTATCTCCTTTCCACAATTACTAATTCTCTGGACTCTTGTTCTGATTCAGCTATTTGATACTTAGGTAAACAAAAGCAGTGTTGCCCTGCATTTTTTTCACATGGTTATTTATAAGTTAAACCAGAAAAGCCATAAGAATCTAGCACCAATAAATTATTTGATAGTCAAAGAGTTAGATCATCTTAGGTACTCAGGTAGCAATAGAAAAGACTTCAGGGATTGTGATTAGACTGTCTGTAATACATTCTTATACAGCATTCAGAATTATCCTTAGATTTACCACATTTTTATTTTCACACCTTAAAAAATAAATAACTTAAAAAAAAAAAAAAGTCCCTGGTTATGAGTAAGATAAGAAGAGAAGCCAACCAAGAGCTTATGGGTCATGATTTAGGGGAGGGCAGGGACAGGTGGGGAGACTGCTACAGGCTGCCTGCACATAAAGACTGAGCAGATGAGGTCGCTGTTACAGATAGGAACAGCCTCACATTCACAATCCCTGCTCTTCATGAGGGACTTCAGCCACCTCACCATTTATTGGAAGGACAACATAGCAGGATACAAGCAATGCAGTAAAAAATAAACTCTTTACTGTGGTGATGGTGAGGCCATGGAGGCCCAGAGAAATGGTGGATGACCCATCTGTGGAAGTGTTCAAGGTTAGTCTATGTTGGGCTTTTGAACAGCCTGGTCTGGTGGAGGGTGCCCCTGCCAAAGGCAGCAGGATTGGAACTAGATTACCTTTAATGTGCCTTCCAAACCAAGCCTTTCTATGATTCTATGATACATCAAAAAGTCATTGGTGGGTATAGTTGCTGTGAAAAACAACAACAGAAACAGAAGATAATGCTTAGGAGAATGAGATCTCAGTATCAGCAGGTCAACAGGTCAGTACCAAAATATTAATGCTAGAAATAATGGTTTCGAAGAAATTGTTCATTTTCTTTTTGGATGATCACCATCATTTTATTATCATAGCAGAAAAGCAGATGGTAATACCCCTCAAGAGATCAGTTGTGCTCTTGATGAAAAAGACTTTAAATAGCAGAAGAGAGATCAACATTAAGAACTCTAGTTGCTAAAAGCAAACTTCTAGTACCGTACAACGCTATTCTTCACTAGACTTAGAAGAGCAAATTTCCATCATCAAGTTTTTAATGTCATCCATTATCATTTTTGGAGATGATAATTAGCCAGCTAACACTACCTGAGAAACATAAAAAGAAAACATAACATTTTCTTTTCTAACTAAAATAATAAGAAGAATTGTTCTTCCATTGCTGCAATATCCCAAAGTCAATGAAAGAGAATAGGTTCCAAAAGCTGGGATAAAACAGGACAAATAGGAGGCATCCATCAGCCACAAACTTCTCATTTTAAATTCTGTCTGACTTCCACTGAGATTGAATTCCTTCTGAGAAATTCAGTTCTACCCATATTTTCCTATTGAGCTCTGTCTTGAAAAGGTTCAACAGATTACTTTGCATAAAAATATCTTCAGATTATCCCCTAACCAACTTCTCAGAATTTAATCTTCAAGTATTTAGTCACATACTTAATGTTTTGCCATGATAAAAATTAACTTTTTTCATTAGATCCCATTATGGTTTTTTGTACTTACTGCACCTACAAAGCCCATTAAAATGAGCTTATTTCCCCTTACTATAAAACTGAGCTGTCTGATAAACTCTTTTCAGAGATAATAATTTGCTAGATTTATAGCGAGTATGTTCTAAATCAATCTAATTAGAGTGTCTTGAGAAATAAAGGTTGCAAGACCTTTAATGATTAAAGCATCGATTTTAGCAATTTATGTGGGGTGTCTTTTTGTCAAATAAGCTCCCTTGGATCTGCAGTTGTTTATTGTTTTGCATCAGCTCCATAACTTGGGGAGGGGGGTGGTACAGTATCAGTTAGTTATCCTTATATTTGTCTTTGGAAATTATTAAAACCACTATAACTTTTTGTGATATTCTAAATATTCCTAATAAGTGTAGAAAAAAGCTTATATTTCATGACAATATCCCATAGTGTATGGGAGGGAAAAATTATTTACTGTTGTTTTTTAAGAAAGAGATCTCCAAATTACATAAGAACTGTTAAAGATCAGTTCTTTTCTTCAGATTGGGAAAGACAACAGGTTTTTTTAATTGCTGTTTCAGACTGACAGCTAAACAGACATGATGCCATGTGCCTATGGTAAGATTGAGAGGAGCTGTTTAGCAGGGGGTGGATCAGGAAATAGAAATGATACTAGATGTGATAGCACTCTGGGTGAATTATCTTCCCGGGATTGCTGTGCTGCCTCACTTTGTCAGGGACTTAACTCTGCAAGGTACTGGGGGTTTTGAGGACTGATTCAGCAAAATACCCTGACATCAAATATGTCTTTAAATGTATCTACACAAGATGCCCTAGTGTAATATCATACACATCTTTAAACCAGCTTAATCACCAGGAGCTGTCTACAGAAGTCATATTGTTGCACAAAACCTCAGTACAGAAAAGCACCAGACTGTAAGCTTATGACACTTGCACAAATATTCAAAAATACAATCTGAAGGACAAATTAGTCTGAACTATTTTTCACACTACATCTCAAAATACCACCACAATGAGATCAAGTATTCATATATTATACTCCACTGTTCCCTATAAGCAAGACACGAGGTAATATCATCAACTAGTCAGGAAAAAAATGAAATGAAAAAAAGCAAAACAAACCCTTGAAGTGTGCAAACCAAGACTTTTGTCTTGATGCTTAGATCATTACTCCACAACCACACTCATATTGCAGCATAAGGATGCCTGTAGGCATGTTAACTATGCCCCTGGGCCCTTCAGGATCACTGACCATTAAAATTCAGCAAACTGCATCAGCAGTCGCTCAGCAGAGAATGAAGGCACCAAATGCAGATGCCCTGAATGCTGACCATATGAAGTGTTGATGATACACACAAACTCAGAAAAAGCAAATACATTGTGGGGTTTGTGTGAACAGTCACATAACAAGGCTACTCTTGTGAGTGTACATGGCTTAGTTGGACAGAAGGCTGTTTCTTCTTCTAGCCAAAAATCAAAATACTTACTAACCATTGCTGACATATCTGCTACTACATAAGAGCATCCTGCATAAATAAGAGGATATACATTCACTTGCAAATGGAGAGACGAGAGATTCATAGCACCTAAGGGTTTCAGACGGTCAGGATAGTAAGTTAGTTCTCTGTAATGAAGAAACTGAAGTTCAAGGGGTTTTTAAGAACAGGCAGAACTAGAAAATTATTTTAATGTTTCTCTTTCTTTCCCTCATCTCCTGTCATAAGCAAACAAATAAAAATCCTTAATTCTTCCCCACGTATTTCACTGAGGAATGGGTGAAATATAACAGACCAAATTTAGAGAAAATCTGTTGCAAAATAAATCACCTTGAACAGAGAGGATGCAAGCAAGAGGTTTCAGTATGAGACACTGATAACAGGATCCTGGTATTTGTTCACTCTTAAAGCTTATCAAAAGTTATTCGGGGTCTCCAGCTCTCACTGAAATTTGATTTCTTCTCAGAAAAATATAAACAGGAATGAAATCTCTCAAACAATTTGCTCATTTTTGTTTCCACAATTCTTCAGTAATTACTTCCTAACTTTAAATGATAGGGCTTTTAGGTCATGACTTGAACAGCTCTTTTGTTGGCTGAAGAGATGATGGATGAAGCACTCATACAAGGATCTGCTGTTGGAAAATCTAAACCACAATACCTAAGTCTAAGAGCAGTAAAATTGCTGCACATTAGCCATCTTGCCAGACTCACAGTCAGTGCCTAAGGTATGGTGACTGACATGCTTGACTATCCTCATAGTACATCTGTTATTTCAGAGGTATAAGTCCAGGTAATGTTACCTTGGTGGCTGTTTGAAAAGCTTTCTTGAGTTTCAAAAGCCAGTAAAATTTGTCAAGAGGCCTTGGTCAAAATGGTTCCCACAACTCACAATGCTCCACACCACCTGCAGTAACAAAATATCCCACTTGAAATCAACAAAGATACATCTATATGACCTCCAGGCACACCTTGCAACCTGAGCAGTGACGGGTTACTTATCCTATATTTTGTTTTATATTATGAGAGGTATTTTTCCAAAGACCTTTTAGATCTTCCACAAAGATCTTTCTTCTATTTTAGGTATAAAAAGTCCTAGCAAGACAAAGACAGTGCATCTCTAATGATGCAAAGCATTACCATTTTCATTTTGCTAGATTAATACGTACAGCAATTTCTAATATCAAACTGTTCAGCACATACTACTCAGGCTCTATTACTGTTCTTTTCACTCAGTATTTTTTTTTAAGTGCACATATTACATGTCTACATGGGAAGAAGCAAGAAAATAGATATCTCATCACAGTTTAAGAACCTGATTTTTTAATAGTTCATGACACCTTTATTCACCTTCCAATGTCAATAGTAGTAGACAACATGGGTGTATGTTTTTCAGAGTCATATGCTATACTTTTTTTTGAGTATAGCTGATAAGAAGCTCTACTAATAAATAACTTGGAGCTGAATTTCCCTCCAGTGAAATAGTGCTCTGAATACCGAGGGCATACAGTATGTTAGAAATTGGAGTTTATTTCTTTTCACTTAAGAAATGTGCTGTATTTTAGAAGGCAAAAATTCATCTCTACAGTTTAAAAATTTTAAAAACACAAGATGACAGAGGAGAAGGAAAATCCTCTTGGGTGACCTCACATTCTGGTGCATTAACAGTAAGCATGGTGAATACCATGAACTATTCTTAGTTAACAGCAAATTCGCAAGCATCAGCTGAGGAACAAAAAGACATGCTCCACTTTAGAACTGAGGCACTAATTGGAACAAAATATTACTTTGCTCGAAGAAAAATCATAGGTTACAGCTGCATTATTGTTTTGAGTCATCAGTTAGACCCAGCCTAATAAAAACGGTGAGTTTTAGACCCCGATTGATTTCTGGGTGCTGTGCTGAAAAGAAAGTATTGGAGCACAGTCCACCCACAGTGCACTTAAAGTGATTCAGAGCTGACAGGCAATAAAAGAAATATTGTTCCTCTTCTCATTTAGTACAGCAAGAATAGCGGTATGCAATTTTATTTCTGAACTTGATAAGTGAAAAATGACTCATTTTATTAGATAAAGACCATTTTAAAAAGCTTGCTCCTATAATTTGCATATTTTGAAAATGAAATTAGTTCATCACGAAATGGTTAAATATAGTATTATGAGAAAGGTGAAAGCCTGTAGAATATAACAAAATAGTTACACACAGGAATTAAATAAAAAGGGAATGTACTAAAAAGGAGAATTTGTCTTGAATTTTATGCCCCTTCCCTGCATTTACAAATGGATGTGCCAATCAAAACTGCAACTGCAAATCACTTTATCATACACGTGACTCACAAAGCATATAAACAAATGACCATGTAGCTCTATCGCTTTGCTAGTTCTGTGCCCCAAATCAGGCAGGTAATGAAGGTTTTAGAGGTTGAGAGGATGTTCTCGAATGCATGTACTGCTATCTTTCTCACATACACGCATACACTTTTAATTAATGTATATTGGCTGTATAGTCGTCTTTCCTCCCTCCATCCTTGTCTCCCAGCTGTGCCATCAAAAAAGAGTGAGTGGTGAAGAGGTAAGATATGATTACATACCCAAGCTGGAAACAGTTCTGTCAGGCTGGTTGCCTGGGTATTAATAGATATGTAAAGTAAGATAGATTTTGAAAAATCACATTGCCACCACTAAAATCTCACAATAGAACTACCACTTTGCTATGTACAGTCAAAATATGAACATCCTGTGTTTCCAGTTGTTTAATTTTAAAAGTTTAATTTAAGGGGAATACTGGGGAAAAAAACACCAAATTTCTAGGAGTCAGAGTAGGATTCAGAAAAGATTATTTAGTTTTTAAGTCACTGGACTGGAATTCAGGACATGAAGTTCACTGCAGACATTTTTGTGTATTTTTAAAACCATCTAATTGAATCTCTCCATAAATCTCTTTTGTCTACAGCTTATTCAGGCTATAACAGCTTATTCAGACCTCTTTGGGGAAAGAAGCAGGGGGTTTATGTGGATGAACGCTGCACGTAGCTCACAGGGCCTTGCAATGGCCGTTTACACCTGGAAAATGAATAATGAGGTTGTATGACCTTCCTGCTTCCCCCATTACTCATCCCTGAGAGAAGCTCCCAGTGAACATCTGCAAAGCAAATTGATTATTCTTCTCCCCAAACCTCCTCCCTGCAGATGCTTACAAATAAACACAACGGCATCCAGAGGTGGCGTGCTCAGAAGCCAGCGTTACATCAACCAGCATCATCTTGTGTTTTGTTTTACTCTCCCATTTTCCTTTTGCTTCTAAAAGCAGATGTTGTATTTTTGTACTGTGTTTTATCAATGTCTACAGCAAAGGGAATCCTGATCCACTGGGATTATGGCTCTCCTGCGTTAGCAAAAAAGCCCAGTTCCAATACATCGCCCTGCTGGTCCCTGGGGAGTCCCTGCCCCTCCCCGCCCCTACCGAGCCCCCAGCCCATGCAGCACCTGGCTGTGATTTTGGTACATCACATTGCCCAGAGGAGCTGTGGATGACTCATTGCTGGAAGTGTTCGAGGCCAAGCTGAATGGAGCTATGGACACTCTGGGCTATGCAGGTGTCCCTGCCCATATTTGGTGGGTTGGAACTAGATGATCCTTAAGGTCCCTTCAAACCCAAACCATTCTGTGGTTCTATGATTTTCACTCATTTGAAAAACAGCAGTACAATGGAATCCTGTTTGTCTCCTAGCTTTACTGCAGTTTACATTAAAATAATGTTATATTCTACATAAAACTGGTAATAATAAGCACTACAACTGGAAGTACTTGGCTACAAATTATTTGACAGTATTATTTCTCTGCATTTTTCTTGATCTGTGATCTCTACTTCTATTGAGTCCCTCACTGGAACTTAACTCAAAGTACAGCTATCTCTACTTCTTTTAGGGTGTGGAGGGAGAGAGGGAACTGTAATCGAAATAATTACAATTTTTTTAAATTTAATTTTATATTTCTTTCTAAATAAAAATAATTTTAGTGTTGTTTAATCTAGCTGAAAAAGTTAAAATTAGTGCAAAAGCATAAGGGAAGAAAATAAGCACCTCTAGAAATGAGAAACAGTGAAACTGGACAAAAACAAACTTATGAACAAGGCCAAAAAGGAAATGGATTAATTTTTTGAAGGAAGCTCATTTGTCCTTTAACACATTTTGAATCATTACCATATATCATTAATCATTTTCATAAAACTATTAATATCTTTTTACTTGCCAAATGATGCAGCATTCTAAACTTATAATTATGGAAATGAGAAACTACTGTTAAATTTTGTAATGCAAAATCATTTTCTTAAAGAATGAACTTAGCACAGATGTTAATAAATTTATTTTGTTTTGTTTTCATCTGGGGAATGTTACATACATTAAACCAAGTCAATGGCCCAAATGTCCATAAAAGTCTATGAAGGAAAGAGCAAAACTGTAACACCTTGAAAGCCAGTCTATCTTATCCTAATGAGATTTTGCTAATCTGAGTAATTTTAGGAGCATGCTTAGCCTATGAAAGAAGTTGGAGAATAGTTACTGAATCGATGTGAAGACCAATTATTTTCTGTGATTTCACATGTGATCTCTTACATCCACTTAATGACATATGAAACATGCAAATTTGTACACCAGCATAGAGTGAGGTGGAGTTCTATATTTGGCACAATAGCCCTCAAGTTACAGGTTCTGTTCAGAAAATTTCTCTCACCTTACAACATTTACAGAAAGTGCAGCAGATCTGAAAATAATCACATTCTAATTTGGAGCACGAATGTTTGGTCATATAGGTTCTGTCAGTACAATTTCCATTTTAAAGGTGGGGAATAGAGTGAGGGCATGTGATTGGCACCAATTATTTCAGTAATATAACAAGTAATTCTGATTTTTAATTCCAGCTCAGTAGATGATAAAAACTTGCCTTTAAACCTCATGCAAGAATTGCAGGTGGTCAGTAGATAATGAAATTTCCTGTTTACAGAAAATATCTTAGTACTGTGGAAGTGATCTTTACCTTAAATTAAGAACCAGTGAAGTTTTTTACTTATTGTGATAGTCCAGAGAACCCCCTTGTGGTGTTAGAGATTCAGTTTTGCTTTAGAGCAAACGCCACTGAGAAAAGGTTGAAGAAACCCTACAAGTTGTTCTGGAAATTTAGAGCCATCTTTCATGCACCCTTGCTCCGGGTATTTGGCTGCTGTCAAGGACAGCTTTAGGCACAGATGAAGCCACAAGCTGCCCAAGGCAGGGAGCTACAGAAGGCAGCAGAGTACCATGGGTACTCTGTCTCGTCAGTCTGTGGCAGCTCCCCAGAGTGCCAGGCTTGCTATTACACTTACCTAACAAAGAGGCAGAATGTCTTTCATTTGGGAGGGAAAAAATAATAAAAACACATATGTATTTTCACTTCTTCCTCGTTCTTCACCTTGACAGTATGTTTACATCAAAGGAAAAAGTTCAAAGACAGTTAAATACATATAAAAATCTGAAGAAAGAAAAAAAAAATTCCCAAACAAAACACCCATAAATTATGAGATCTAATTTTTGATCTCCAAATTAGAATCCCAAGCCATAATCAGCACTTTTCAGATAGCAAGATGTTAAAATATCTGACTTGATCATAAAAAATGTCATTTAAATGTATATGTCCAAGACACAAGGTATACATATCTCTTTTTTCTCTAATAAGGGCAAGATGCTTTTGAAACACTAAGTTCTATGAAAACTTCTTCATCAAAGGGCATCTCGTTTTAGATTAAACCTACCTTTAGTAATTCAAGTTCTGTTAAGGACAAATTGTTCACTATTGACCCAATTATCTAACTTGTGTGTGTACTTACCTGCCCACATGTACTCTGGCAAATGCTATAATTATCCTGATGAATCACAAATAGAATTTACATTTTACCTTGCAAGTACCGGAAAGCAGTGACTAGAGCATGACTTGATTATATAAATGCTACCTTATTTCCAGGAATGACGACTGAACTGGTAAAAAGTATCACTAAATATAGCTCTAAATGAGCCACTCTGTTTGGCAGATAGAGAGAAAACAAAAATCAGAAAAACACAGTAAGAGAAGATAACAAAAGAGGAAAGACCTTAAAAAAGTCACCATAATCTGATGTAAAAGTTGGAAGACAAAGAAAACACCAATAAGCTGAAATTTAAAACCTCTGAAGGAAGGATTTAAAAGTGGGAAGACAGAAAACACATTACATAATATTACTCAAAAGGCGAGAAACACAGTTGTGATTCTTCTCCAGTTTTCTAATATACTTAAAGCCACCCATTTCCACACAGCCTATACGTATGAGGCCACTGGAAAGGCCCAGCAATTTCTGTCAGTGTTCATTGAAATTTACACTCAGCAGATTACCTGCAGAATCCTTTTCTGAAGGGCACTTACTCTAAATCCCTGTGACTGAAGTATGCTAATTTTTTTTCTTAGAAATATGCAGTGCCATGGCAAAATCAAGCTATGTTCTGTCTTCTGACAACTCTACAACTTGTGGAAACCAGAACAGGAGGAGATGAAACATTTGGAAAGCTATTAAGAGAACTGTATGAGTCTGCCCTTGAGTTCTGCACAGTAGGATCCAATGGGTAACATCAGCCTTGGTTTCCTTTGGCTTTTCCTTTTTTGCAAGAAATGTTAGAAAATAATTCCTATTTTGTTTTTAGAAATTGATCAGTGAATTTCCATCGGTGGCTGAACTGTGGCTACACCTCCATAACAGTGGCATCATGATTTATGAAGGTATATTTATTTAGAAAGATGTTTAGGCAAATACTTCATAGGCATTTTCCTGGGAAGTAAACATGTTTTCTGAAACAGCTACTGATGATCATGATAGCTTCTAATCCTCCTGAGAGTTACTAGGTCACCAATCAAAATCTTTATTTTTTCTTAATACAAATTCACGTCTTCTAATTATAAACTTTAAAAATATCTAGAAAAATAGTATATATTTGAACATAGTTTAGGTTCCAATGCATGGGATTGAATTGAAGCTCCATTTTGTGGATGCTAAAAAGCTTTAGCAGAGAAACTTTCCAGCTTTCTGCAGCATCTTGTGAGGCTGCAGCGTTCATGAGAGCTCCGCCTTTCCCATCGAAACTATTAGAAACAATGATATGGGTTTTGTAAACCAACTTTGCTATCTTAAACCTGCAGATTGTTTGTAGAATTGTTGTGATACTGACTAAAGAAATATTTTGGAATGGGTGTTGGGAGAACTGACCAATCACTTCAGGAGGTGAACGGCTTAAGGTCCAATGACCTTATGCCATGCTAGAATACTAATATATAAGACTAGTTGAATTAATTAAATAAAGACACTTCTTCTTCACCTTTCTTCCTGGTGCAAATCTGTGTTGGTTCTCTCTCCATGCTTGCTACTACCGCAACACCATTTCTCACTTTTTAATTGTTGATTCCCTCATATTAACTCTTGATTAGAATTTATTAGGGGGGGGTGGTATTTTGGAGGGGTTTTGCTTTTTTAAATTCTTCATTCTTTTAAGAGAAGAGGACACTATTTTACCTGGGACAAATCCAAGCCCAACTTTGATAAGAACACACAAAAGCATACAAAAAAACTTCTGAAATTTAAACAGGCTGGAGCAGCAACTAACATTGCTTTGTCAAGAACAAAGCTTAACACACCTAAATGCCTTTAGGGCAGGGTAACAGGCCTTACAAACAGAGGTGATTCCGTAGATGCTATACAGCTCAACCTCTGGAACTGTTTCACATGGCATTTTTAAAGCAAAATACAGGAAATCAGTCAAGGTGAAACTGATGTTAGATGGGTGCAAAATAAAGAAAAAATCACCTGTAGAATATCAGTGATTCACAGCAAAACTGTGATGAACTGTGCATTAGGTTACAGTGGTTTCTCCAGGATCTGGTATTGTTCACTACAGACTGTGATAACGTAATAGGCTTATGAGATTGAAAGAAGAAGTGAAGCTGGAACAGACTGCAAATACACTGAGGAAAAGATTATAACTCCAAAGAAATTAGAACAATGACCTGAAAAAGAGGAATACAAAAATCATTAAAGATACATGCTGGTGGGAATAAACTAACTCGCACAAATAGAGAATGGCAAAACTGACACTGAAATTCAGTCCCTAGTGAATTGTGACCTGAAAACAGTCAACATGGTGCTGTAAAAAACTGCAAAACACAACGCAGTTTGCATAAAAAGGAGTCTAAAAGACAAGTAATGCATCTTCTCCAGTCCATACTGTTAAGCCTTTAATAATAAGATCTCACCCAGTCAGGATCCATAGCTCAGGAGGGGCACAATTGATGGCAAAGAGAATGATCCGATATCTTAAACCAATTCTGTAAAAAAAGGGTACTAGGAAGGCTAAAGAAAATATGAAATATATAAAATCTTACTTCTTTCATACCTTTGCTCAAAACATCTCCTGAAAACTGATACACTGGGATTCTTCCCACACTACTTTACTATTATCTATTCTTCAGTTGTAGTAAGGTCATATTTTTGTAAGAAATATAGTTTTGATTGAATGCATTAGAAAAATCCAACTCTTGCTAAATGCAGAACAGACTGAAAACACATGAGCAAGAGGAGAAAAAATCCAATGTTAATGGTTGCTTAAAAGTATCTATCCACAAATCATAACAGAAAAGACCAGCTAAATTTGACCAGTTTAGTCATATTTCTATTCAACAGTGAGAACAATACATATAGAAAGAAAACCCTGAAACTCTGATGCTAATTACATTTAAAATACAGCCAAAGGTTCAAGTTTGCTTTCAAAATCTGGAGAGCTTTTCTTTACAGTCAAAAACAATTAAACTTTTTGTCATCACCTGATGTTAATTAATGATTTTGTACTGACCTCAGTGAGCACAGATGTTTTGCAAGGTGCATTCTGTTAAAAGCAATTGATAGTCTCAACACTTGATAGTAACTAGCTCTGTCTTCCTCCTCCCTGTCTTCCTTATACCCTAAACTAATTAAAGTTAGGAGTGTTTATTAGCAATTTAATCAAAAACACAATAATCTTCACAATCACTGAAATTGCTTTGACTTAGCACAATTGTGTTTTCCAAGATAATCTATAAACTAAATAATAAAGAGCACTAGATGTGAACAAGGTTGAAATGTGAATACCAGAGTGAATACAATGAGAGAAGATGGAATCACTCACAGGTATGAAGAGTGGCATGGGAAATTAAAATGAACCAATTAATTAGGCAGTTTTCCTTCATGAAAGGAAATGATATCATGAGATTTAAATGAGGATCAATTTGGCAAGGTTTGGTACATTTCCCTGAACTTTAGGTCATCTCACGGCATTTTACTATTTTCACTTCACTTAAGAATATTCTCTTTTTATTTTAGCATTTCATTACATGAATATTTTCTCCTGTCTTTTGGTTTCACTTCATTTCCTGATTTCAGGATTTCAAGGAGTATCATTTCGGCAAGGTTTAGTGCATTTCACTTCAAAAGAAGAACACCCCACTGCCCAAAGGTTGCTCCCTGCACATCTTTCTTCTCTCCACCATCCATGTGCTGGGCCACTAAGTAAAAGGCTGTTTTTACTGCTCTGCTTAGGGTTAGGGTTACATTAGGGTTAGGGTTGAGAAAACCACAAAGCCCACAGCTCCACACACACTGACACTACAAAAGGCATGCTAAGGGAGCCTGGCACTGCCCCAGCATTGCTCCCTCTTTTCCCCTTGGCACCACCCTTGTGATTGGCAGGCACCTCAGCAAAAGGCTGTTTTTAATGCTATGCTTAGGGCTGGGTTATGCTTTAAGGTTAGGCTTTAGAAAAGCACAAAGCCTAGATCTCCAAAACATTGAAACTACTAAAGCCATTGCAAAAGGGAAGCATTTCATGTCACCTCATTACACTTGATTAAAATCACTTCATTTCTGAATTTTCTTTTATTTATTTCTTTCCATTGAATTTAATTTCATAAAAAGTCCACCCCAAGCAGTTTGTTTCACTTTCTTCTCTGATTTCAAGAGTTCATTTCCCTTCAGGAAAGGAATGAAATCTTGCGATTTCAATGAGGATCAAATTGGGCAAGCTTCGGTCCACTGCCCTGCACTTCATGTCGTCCCATTCGCTTTTATTGTTTTCACTTCACTTCAGAATTTTCTCCTTTTTTTAACATTTCATTTCTTCAATTTCTTCTCTGATCTCTTTGCTTACTTTTATTCCCTCATTTTGGAATTTCAATGGCAATAATTTTGTCAAGTTTCAGTCCTTTTCATTGTACCTCATTTCATCTCAGTACATTTTGTTGTAGTCACTCCATTTCAAAATTTTCTTTTTTTTTTTTCAATTGCATTTGATTTCATCATATCTCCTTTCCAGAGAGTTTGCTACATGTTAAGACCATGCCAATCCTTGAGGTCAGCTGAACAAGGATCAGGCTGCATTTATGCTGGTTAAATCTTTTAGCCTCTGACCGGAACTGGCTACATACTAAAAGCTGTTGCAAGTGGGCCCCTGATGCATTTTTTTTACTCTGTTTATGCCAGGTACTGGTTCAGAGTGATGCACTCCAGTGTCCAGCAACCTTCCTAGGTAATAAATAAAAGTACAAGAGTACAGGATGCAAAATCCTTTTAGTTATTGTCAAAGGTTAGCTCATGGATGCAAGGGTTGGTATTCAGTCTGTGCTAGGTGGGGAGTGCCATTTTCTTTTGCTCACACCATTAAAGTGTCAAGGTACAAGAGATTTCTGACAGTTGCTTATGTAACAATCTATCCTATTTGGATAAGATATTTGAATGTATCATAAATAATAATTTTTTGTCCTTTTGATTCTTAAAACTGTAAGATCAAACACTGGAGCCCTAAAATAATATCAAAGTTTCATTCAGCATCCTAAAGTGATGAATCTTAATTTGTTTACTCTGAAGATCAACACTTCAAAATGTCAGATTTTTCTGACCCTTTTTTTCCCCTAGCTCAAGTTTATTTATACTTTTAGGAATACTTGGATCGAGTGGCATCTTATATGAAACAAATCAGATAATCCAAAACCAGGTCAAAGGACTAATACTATTCTGCCCTCAGTGGAGCTTCAGCAAAACATAGCCAGCCAGTGTCACAGAACTCTTCCTGGGATTTAATCAAAGAAGGGCTGAAAATGCCACAAACAAAAACAAGAGATGCTGGAAATTTCCAGAGGGACCTGTTCATGAGTTTTCTAACTTGACTATAGTTACCTTTTTTTATTTTTCCAAATAACATTTTTATCCCCAGCTACAATGCAGCTCTGAAGCTGGAGCCCAGCACCTGTACTTTTTCCACTCTTCAGCTTGTGAACAGCTTACTGAAAACCACTTGTATTTATAACAAAGTTTTTTTAATGGCAGACAGCTTTGGCAATCAGGCAGTTGAATCAGATGTTCCAATGCAATTTCTGGGAACTGAAAAAAATAATATAGCAATTTAGAACCTTGATAGGAAAGGACTAGTACACAGGTTTGTTCTATGGGGAGGTTTGGAGTTTTCTTTAACCCAGGTTCCTATCAGTGATCCTGATTACCAATGGAATCCACACATAGCTGCATCTGCACAGCGGAAAATATAATGAACCATAGCAAGGAAACAAGCTTCCAGGAAAAGAGAAAGATTTTGCAGATGAAAACCAGCTCACCACAAGCCTATGCAATGACACTGAGCTCAGGGTTTTCTATAACACACTTTCATTTGTCTTAGAGATAACTTGTTAAAAAACACATACAAAACATTTATCTTTTTGCAATGAACTAAAAAAGAAAATGCTGTTCCTTCTCTAGATTTCAAAATACTTTAGCACTCACTAAACATTAAACAAGCTTACATCAGTCAGTGGAAAGTCTTTTAGTAACGCTAATGAGCTTTGTATCAAAAAAATAAAGGTTTCTGCCATTACTACCTGTTACCACCTTCTATTTAGAGAATTACATTCAGATATTCAAAATAGAGTATAATTAGTTCCTAGACTTGCTTATCTTCACCATCACCTTTGTTCCTAAGGGAATCATAAGAAATATTTGAATTGCTGGGTGGGTTTTTTCAGCTCTCACCCATTTTTATTCCTGTTTTATCTTTTTTTCACATAAAAATGATATTTGTAGAGTAGCATAGTTGCCATTGGCACTGATGGGAAGGGTGTTGATTTCAATCTGTGTTGTTTCTTTCCAGGCTCCCAGCTCCAGGTAGCAATTTCATCCATTGCTGCCTGTAGCTGAGTAATTAGCTTTCCAATAACTGAGCTTCTGGGGGAGACAGAATGGAAGAATTAGCAATTTGCCTGCACACCTTCAGTGCAAATGTTGCCTCTCTGGGGAATATTACATCTGTTTCCTAAGTGTAGCTAAAAGTATGCATCCAGCAAAAGAAATGTTTACAGAAATACTGGCTACTAAAATCAGACCAGATGCTGCAGCAAACTCAGGTTAAATCATTGTCTCAGCAGTGTTTTGGGGGTTTTATTATTTTATTAATAAAATAATTATCAATGGAGAACAAAAAACTTCAGCATGGTAAACGATGATGTCAGGTACTAGATATCAAATAAGAATTTTTTTCCACACTTCTGAGGGACCATGGCCTTGAGCAACTCTCACTGGGGCAGGGACACAAGGACGAAGGGACTGCAGCCGTGGGTGATGCACAGGTGGGGCAGAGGAAGACCATGAAACAGAGATAAAGTGCAACACAGTGTCCCCAGCCTCTTGCACCAAGGGCTTGGGAGGCATCAGGTGTAACACCCAGCAAAAGGGGAGGTGAGGCCACGATGGGGGAGGAGAGGCGTTGGACTGATACTGAGCTCAGAGGAGGGGGAGTTCTTTCCCAAGGTGTTTGATTGTTTATTTTCTCTTATAACCTGAATCACTGATGAAAAGTTTGTGTTAACTAGAAATAATTAGGAAAATTAAGTAAAATTCCTGCTGAGCTACTTTTGCCTGCAACAATGTGTAACACAGATATTATGCCCATATCTACCTATCATCTAGATACCAATGTCGTATGACTTTTAGAACTTAAGTCAAGTTTTTATTCCATTTCATGCCCATTTCTCATGACTACCATTATCAACTGAGAGGAACATGGCTTCTGTTCAGTCCGCTCAAATGAAAAAGAACCTGAAGTGCCAAGTTCAGGCTAGGTGTAAAGAGCTAGCTGTAAAGAATGGGGATTTTCCTGTCCTGGTATAGTCAGGGTGCCCAAATAAGCTTCAGCTGATCCTCTGCTATATCATTCTCCTTGTTATTAGAGATGTCTTAAATTATGGCTTCTATCACCTGACTGGTTATTAGGAAAAAAAAGAAAGCTCAAAAAAAAAAAAATAGATACAAGCAATAAATAGGTATTTTAAACATGCTATTTTGCTGATAAACACAGAACTAAAGCAGTATATATAAATTCTAAGTTGGAAAGAAGCTGTCAATCCTACTTCACCAGTGTTTTGGGATAGGATCAGTTTTACAAGCCTCAAGTCACTAAAGGCACAGTCCTTGCATAGTTTTTTTAAAAATCTTGTAACATGAGTTTATGTGAATGCTCATTTGTTTGAAATTTAATAGAATGCCAGCACCCAAGGATATTTACAGAAGTCAGCTCTCAGAGAACTACATAAGACAAAATACAACATCACACCTCTCAGAAATTGCATTTTCACTTGCATTTCTGGGCTTAGATTTTTGTCATGTATTTGGGTCTAGAAATGAGAGACTGTAACCATAATATGTAAACAATAAAAATAGCTGAAACTTGAAAGCACTATAGGATTAACTATAATAATTAGAATCAGTAAGGAGTAAACAAGGAGTAAGCAAGAATGAGAAACATGAGTGGTTTATTTTTCTTTCATATATACTTTTGGGTTCAGAAATCAGCTTGCCTAATTTACTAGCACAACCATCATTAGAGATTTAAAGGGACTCTGTAGCACAGCTGCCCATTTGTTGTGAGTACATTTTGCTGTCAGACTACAAGGGCCTACAACTAAAATGGTACATAGTCACCAAATGCCTTTGTGGATATAAGCTTTGGAAACCATCCCTTACTCTGAGCTACTGGTAACATGATCAAATTCAGCATAAAAGTTTGCAACTATTATGTATTAGAGTGCATTTGGATTAAGTCTGTATCATTCCAATAGGTTCATTACTAAGTTTAATTTCATTTCAGAACCAGCCTCTTTCCCTCCCATAGTGGTACTCAAGATGTAATCCTAAAAGAAATAGTTTTACATGCCACATAGAGATAACTAAAGCTCTCATACACATGAGAATCTTAATAATTACTTAATTCTACATAAAAATATTTACCAAGAATAAGTTAAAATCACTACCATAAAAGCAGGATTTTGTCTACTTTTAAAATATCCAAATTTAATCCATTCCCTACCCCGAGCTCTGAAAAAGTAATTAAGATAGCAGCATACATAGTCTAAGAAATCTTCATTACATCAAAACTCAAATCATATACTAGCTAAAATCCAGAACTAAAGTTAAAATAATGTGCCAGAAATTGCAACTGTAAAAATTGGAGTATTTTAACCTTGGATACAGAAATGAAGACCTTATATTTGTCAGAGGCAGGAGGAGAGTGGAGGATAAAGTACATTGATAGTCGGTAAATTTAATGCTAGATTCAAAAATCGTAAAGGTAATACTTCTTCACTTGAAAAAAAAAAAATGAAAATTTCAGTTTTATACCCTACAATACTGTTGCTCAATGTTACAGCCAATGTAGCTTTAAATATATTTTTATCCCCATCATAGCTCATTTCCTTTCCAGAGATATTCTTTTCTAATTAAAAAAAAGGTGTTCACTATAGCTTCTAAAAAAATAACAGCGATTAAAAAAATAGGTTTTAAAAATTGAATTAATAAGATAGCATTTAACTGAGTTTTCTAAAGGATTACCCTGGTGACTTCAACTATAAAAGTAACTCTGCCCACATCATTTTATGTAAGGCTTACTATTACAACCAGAAGATCAAATTCAAAAAAACCTAAACTTTTAAAAAAGTGGAAGACATTTAAATTTTTAAGACAACCATTGGTAAACATGGCCTGAGAGAAATTTTGCATCAGACAAGTGTTTTGCTGCCTTTTGGGGATTTATTGGAAATATTAGGGAAAAGGGTTAAAATAGACAGAAAGAGAAAGCCCCAGCAAGGGCCTGCCAAATCTTAGTGGGAGCTTCAAAAATCCTTTTTCCAGCAGGAAATTTGTGGATACTATTAAGGCAGAGAAGAAGAAAAAGGATAGATCTGCAGGTGCATTGGGCCCGGGAAGAAGCAGATGAGGAAAAATCAGGCTGCAAAGAGACCTGTGCCTGGAGAAAGTTTGCATCAGGACCATGCAACCAGGGCTCTGTAGATTTTTTGGGATTTTTAGAATGTCAGTAAGGCAAAGTGAAAGCCCTCATTCTCCTGTGAGTGAAGCTATCAAGCACTTGTACTTTTAGGTGTGTGCTTCCATTGCTTCTGAGCTGAGGGAAGCTTTCCTTCACTTATTGAAATATGGGGGGAAGGTCTGAGTTTGTTTAAGGTACAGTTGTTCTCATGTGTCATTAGGTCAAGCTCAGCTATATTAGCTGTATTCTCAGAACAGAGAACAGCCCAGTCATCATGATCTTGGTGGACTTGACCTTTCCTCTGATGCCATTTCATGCCAATATTCAGCTGTCAAAAAAAAAAAAAAAAAAAAAAAA
>VZTH01002984.1:302123-352304 GCA_013397815.1 Aleadryas rufinucha | reverse complement strand
AAAAAAAAAAAAAAAAAAAAAAAAAATAAGGCCACTGGCCATTTGACTTAACATTCGTCCATCTGTTTTGCATTTTCAGCAGTTAAACCCGCTGCCTTTGGTCATTTTATTCTATAAATTTTGTCCTAGGACAGAAACAGAAAGGGAGTTAGGAAGCCTTATTTGTTCTTTGCAGTTAAATTCTCATTTTAGTTACAGTGACATCAATCTGGTATGTTAGGTAAAATAGTGAAGTTATTATAGTGAGTAATGGCTGAAAACTAATTCCTGTTGCCTGAATCATAGCAAATGACAAGGTGTTTCAAACAGTTCCTAAATCAACTCTCCTCTGTCCTGAGAGGCATTTTAACCTGTACCATTATGTCACTACCTATTAATTGGTTCAGTACCAGTAAAAAGCAGCACTATTGGAAGATAGATCATAAGGGGTCTTCCTAACAGCAGTTCTGCTTGTTACAGCCTGGTCTTTCCAAAACCATGATTCCCCTGTTGTCTTTTCCTGGGGTTCTCTGCTGGATGCTACACAAGCATTTCCTTCCGTAACCATGGGAACCAAACCCAGAGCATCATTTGGGATGCAAAGGCTTGACCAATGTTTTTAACTTACAGTGATGCTTTGTTTTAAGGATCCAGGCCTATTAACATAAACGTTTTTACAGATTAGTAGTTTCCTTACTTGAAAAACACAGTAAAGGTCAGGTGCTGAAAATATTAATTCTGCATTTCAAGCAGAGATTTACAGTTCTGTGCAGAAAACTGTCCTTTTCAGTGAATAACTGCAGCACCAAAAAAATAAAACTATCTATCATGAGCACATGATTTTTTTAGTAATCCCATGACCAGTTTAAACAATGCATCCCTGAAAATGGAAATCCTGAGCTCTCTTTCTGTGTAACACATTGGCTGTTAATCTTGTTTGAGGCAGCCAAAACACCTGTGCCTCAGTCTCTGTGCATTAACCTACATCAAGTATATAAATACCTGGTTGCTGAGCCATTTCATCCTTTCAGGTTTGTTAAGCTCATTTCCCATACAGAAGTAATACAGAAAACATTAGTATTAAAAGTTATGATTGTTCATAGTGAGGTGCCATGGCAAAGACAACTTGAACGTAAAAAATCCTGTAACCTACAAAACCTCCTGAGTAGGCACAACTGGATATCTAAGAAAAATGTTGTAGCATCTGAAATTTATTCCATATTCTCTGCTTTGTTTGGACCATAAATATTCCAAGCACAGTCTCTTGCTCCTTTTGAGTTTCCATTGCTTGACTGGAAAAAAGCTTGATTTTTATTTTTCCATTTCAAAAAAGTTTTGCTTATGTTGAATTTTTGAGAAAGACTCAGAACTACCAGCTAGATTGCATTTAAGTGACTAATTCACTCTTAGCACACACTTTGAACAACCATTACGTAGATGTTTTCACCAATACACAAGTAGAATATATCAAGGTAAATCTGAAGTCATTTAGGCAAATTTCTAGTTTATCTGTATGATTATCTTCTGTTTACCAACAAATGCTTAACTTACAACAGGTGATGCAGACACCTTTGCATTAACAAACAGTAGTATCTTACTGTCACCACAAACCATAAATTTATTCACAACAGTGCTAAAATCTTGCTTTTACTCTATTTTAAAGAGGGTTATACCACTATACACTTATTGCATGGTTTTTTATAATTGCTGATGGTGTTACCATGTCAAAGCTAATTTCTTACACGGCAGTAGCTGTCAAGACTGCACTTATTCTAATGCTGCCTTCTAATCGGGAAACCAAACCAAAGTTCACAGGACCAAGTTAAGAAGTCAGGCAGCAAGTATTTAAAATTAAGTTGATGTAGTAAAAATACAAGCTCCTCAGTGATGGCCTTTATCCTAGAGAAGGACTTATATTCATACCTGATGTCATCTAACAACTCAGAGAATTTCAGAGATGAAGGGTGTTATTTTCCTAAAATAAAAGCTACTGGATAACATCTTTATCCTAATGCTGGGAACTAAGTAAATAGAATGAACACAAATATCAAATACTCTGTTTCTTATTTCCAACATCTTATTTCTATTACATTTGTAAATGTTTGGTATTGCTTTTTCGGGTATTTGAATCTCCTTCTATCCTCAAGCATTATCAACCCCACAACTCACACACCCCCTGTCAGAACCAATCTTGACAAGCACATATAACTGATAAACCATTCTTCACTGTACTGAAATAAATGTTACTAAAATCATAAGCATCACTGTAGAGTAAAGGAACGTGGGGTAACAAAGCACCTCAATTTTCTGTGGAACCCTTATAGGAAAGAATACAGGAATTTCTTACAAGAATACAAGAATATAGGAATTTCTTTGTGGAAAGCATTTGTGAATTCATCCTTGTGTTACCACTTCCAATATCCCAGATCTGTGTACGAAACACAAATTAGGCTTTCGAGAACATGAGGTAATAAACATCAGTAGACTGTACCTTCTAGTGCTGGAGAAGAGAGGAAAGAGGGGGGGGGAAAGCAAAAAAACTTTCTAGACACAGATCCCAAAATCAGAATTCACCCCC
The DNA here is from genome assembly GCA_013397815.1 of Aleadryas rufinucha. Classification (NCBI taxonomy): domain Eukaryota; kingdom Metazoa; phylum Chordata; class Aves; order Passeriformes; genus Aleadryas; species Aleadryas rufinucha. The sequence continues at coordinate 349,747 of VZTH01002984.1, read as the reverse complement.
AACCCCATACCTGTGCCTTCATTGCGTAGAGGCATATTATGGGTTATACATTACAGGATGATGTACCACACGTTCTGTGCAGGCCTTGTCTCTGCCTAGATACTTCAACCAACATAAAGACAACAACGCCATATCATTTGGATTTTTCTCCAGCAGAAAATCAAGCAAGCATGAAGCTACACTGCTTTTCCTGCAAATCTTGCAGTGCAGATGCAGGATGTACACCTGTGTGCAGGCAGATCTGGCCAGGGGTGATCGTCAAGAAGTGTCAACACGCCCTCCTGTAATGACAGAGCAACAAGGTCATGAAAGTTTGGCTTCTTTCTTTCAATACTGTTGTTGTTCCAGTATTTTTAACCAGTCTTTCCTCCTAGTCAGACAACTATCCTTTGTTCTATATTTTTTGATTTATATGCACCTGATGAAATATTATTGTTTCCAGAAAGGTGATCTCAAGAGCATCTTTGCTATGGATCCTATATACCAAGCCTGGACACCCAAGGATAGACTCTCACAATGTTTGGGTCCAAAGCAGTCCACGAGAATTACTGATCTTTAAAGTATCAATAACATCGTGGTCTCTGAAGAAAATACAGCCAGGTTCACTTGGAATTTTTTTTCCATACGCACCAGTGAAGAAAACAGACACCTGACTGCAGAGCTTATGCATTTCCTGTGTGCTTTTCTTTCTTCTTTCTGTCACAGAACCCCTTAAACTCCACAGGTTTCTTATGTTCACAGCAATTCACCTCCAAGCAAGGCACAGGAAGACTCAGGAGAAGAGTTTACAGACCTAATGCAAGGTCAGCAACAAAAGATCTGATCACAAAGCAGTGCTTTTAGGCAAAAATGTTTATCCCATTTGTCTTGTGTTTATTACCATCGTTTAAGTCATTCTGTTTTGTGATCTGGTCTCCAAAGGAACCATTTTCCTCCACACAGGGATTGCACATTCAACTCCTGCAGCTCCCATTGCACCAGTGCATTCTCTTTCATGTGTTAAGTGCCATCAACTGTTATCATCAGCAGATTCAAATAACTCCCCTATGAAAACTACAATTTTATTATATATAGGCTCTAAATTTATAAGCTTATCATGAATGTCACTAGAAAATAATGGTTCTAAAATGAGAGGTAAAAACAATATAAATGCAAGTAAAACAGCCCATCTATCACTTAATCTTTTTGATAAAATATTGATTTAAAATGTCAATAAAATTGGTTTTTACTGTCTTAGCTATAGCATTGAGTTGCATTCTAAGATTCCTCCACTGTTACGAATTCACATGGTGCATACAGACATTTAAAAATCTGTCCCATATGCAAACTCTGAACATCAGAATATTCACTTTTAGCTGCATAAAACAAGTCATGACAATATACACACTGCTAATTGTTGGCTCAATTTGGTGAAAAATGAGTTGGCATTAGGACATTATATCCTCAAACAACAGAGGAGCTTACTCAATGTGACATAACTTCCACATTGTTAGTAAGAAACAAGTATTAGATGTGCTACAGAGAAGGGGGACCACTGGGGTTTTTTTCTTCCCTATATCACGGAAGGACTTCAGATATAAAGTCCCACAGCTGTCTTGAAAAAAAAAAAAAAACAACCAGCATTAAAAAACAAAACAAAAGAACTCTTTCCTTATTAGAACATACTGTGCGGGTTGTTTTCTAAAAAATTCCCCAAAAAGGAATAATACTTGTGTGTATTTTGATTTTGCAACATTTTCTCTTCAAAAGGAGGATAAAATCATAGAATCTTTAATGTTTGAAAAGACCTCTTAGACCATCAAATGCAATTGTTGTTGAAAATTGTTCATCCAAGGACCAGAACAAAAAGGTATACCACATATCATGTCTCTTATTCTGTGGTGATACAAACACAGTCTCATCTTCAAAAATTACTTCCACTAAATTCTCCTGCTAATTTTTTTTTCATTTATTTTCATAGTAACATTTGCAAACTAATTTCAGATAATACATGCAAAGTAGGCATTTGCACAGAATTATGTGCAAAAACAGAGTATTTGAAGATAAATTAAGTATTTTAAACCACTACAATTCATTAATTTTTTTTTCACAGGCTTGAAATTCCTTCTACCTATGACAAGTGTGTGGTGAACCAGAGGCGTTCCTTGGGTTTTGCAATTCAACTCCTGATTCAGCTAAAAAATTACTAAAACCCTTATTAGTAACACAGCTTTCAGCTGCCTTCATAACCAGTATGATTTTAAAAGATCTCTTACTCCTAGTTTTGACAACATCATTCAGCATTTAAATGCCAAACTTAATTTTGAGTGGCTGGTGTTTAAAATATCCCCGATAATAGGGGAGAACTTTTGAAATTTGGCATTTATGATAGGTATATTTCTTCCAAACACTATTAAATACACGACATATTTTTCTTCTTAAGTACACTCATCACTGACAACACAGAGAATGAATGCTCAGTTTCTAAATTTAATACATAATTCAGTCAGTTGTCCAGTGTCAGAGCAACCTTGTTTCAACAAATGCAACAAAAATATCCACTCCCTTTCTTCCAAACCCATAAAGACACAAAGCAAAAACAGTATTACAAATTAATCCACTGAAACGTTTGTTTTTCTGTAAGACTAGATTTGCAAGCAGAAGTAGTATTGGTATCTGGTTGGTTTTTACTTGGTTAGTTTTTGTTTGTTTTGGTTAGGTAGCATATCAGAAAGGGGAAGACAAGCATTTGAACCCATGAACTCCCTATGTCTGAAAGAGAAGCAGCCAAGTCCAAAACCAAATACATTTTAACCATAGTTCCTCAGATTCTCCTGAGTCACAGTCAAACTGCTTTAAAGAAAAGCAAGTTGGACACAGTGGACACAGAGAGGCCATGCCATGGTCAGTTAACTCTTGAAATCCATGGAACACACAACAGGCAGTAGGCAAAGAAGACTATACTGTGGTACAAAATCAGGAGTCCTGCTGAATCATTAAATTGATGTTCCATGCTTGGTTTTGGATGGTGTTCACCCTTTGAGGATCAAGAGCAAGAGACCACAGATCTCTTCGGTGAAACATTCTCCCGCTGGTAATTTCTTTTTTGATTGCGTGATGGTTTACTTTGGTGAAAAATTGTTGTGCAGATCCATCTACATTTTTTTGAATGATGAAAACCACCATAATTCTTAGACCAGAAAATACTAGTTTCAGTGACTGACTCCGAGTATTCTCAAGAAGATACTTTTCAGTGTTGGTCTAATAATTGTATTGTTCATCACTTCTCCACAAGGTCATAAAATATATCTGTAAAAAATCCTAATTTTCTGCTTGATTCACATGAAAATAGCTTTATCATTTATGGGGGGAAAAAATGCATATCAAAAAAAAATTATGGAACATTTCTAAATATCCTTTCAAGAACAAAGACCTTGCCCAAATAATCAAAACCAGTAAAACATCTGCTACTGAAGAGATAAGAGCTAAATTTTTTGACTATGTTTTAGATCCACAGCTAGAGAATTTTGTGGTATATGGCATATGTTCTTTGCTTCCTATTAACACTAAAATTAGCCAGAACAATTTGCAAATCTGAAGGAAATGACACCATGTCATGCAATTGGACAAAGTGATTTTCTTTCCCCTCTCCCAGAGACAAATCAGAGGAAAGGAAAATTTGGGCTCCACAAACAGCTTCGCAAAAGAAAATAGGAGAAGGAAATAATTATAGATTATTCTTGATTATAGAAAGGAAAGGGAAAAGAGATAGAATTAAATAGATAGAAAAGAGGGGGAAAGACAGAAAGCTTTCCAGATTCAGTGCTCCGTTCACCTTCCTCCCAAAAGGAGATTAAAACCTTGGTGGTTAGCCTCATATCAAACATCCCAGAAGTTCAACTTGATAAAAATTCATGGGGTCAGACCCTTTTCTATGACATACAAATCTTGCCCGAGATGTGTGTTTAGCTCATAGACTGCATAATATTTTTATTTTCCATGCAACAGCAATCTCTTTGCTGTATCCCTTCTTGCACTGACCCGTAAATTTCACGGCAAGGAAAAGTATGTTTGCGATATAGATTGGAAGTACAACATTATAGTCCCCTAACAAACTGGGCAATGGGGGAAGTTTTAGGCTTACAGAAGTCAAAGAAAATAGGCAGAAAAGAAATAGCTATTTTAAAGGAAAATACCATTGGTCAGCATATGCCTTCATTTATTTTCTGCTTTTGAATTTTCTGCTGCTTACCAAATAGAAACATGGGGGTTTGTTGTCCAAAGAAGAAAATACATTTGTAGGAAAATGAAGGCTGCAGCCTTTTAGCAGATGTCATATTAGTTTGATATACCCTGGTCATAAAGACAACAAAATAAATGATTATATATAAACAGTCCTCACACTGCTAAGAGTCTGCAGAAAAATGTACACACAAAAAAATGATTCAGCACATTCACTGCCAGGTTTTAAAATGGCTTTACATAATTTAATGAAATTTAAATACAGTTAAAGGGTAAACCTTTGATGTCCAAACTCTTATTTCAGTATTTTCTCTTTCATGGACTAAACAGAAAACCCCAAAGGAGAGCAGCTTTAATTAGCTTTATTCTAGTCAGATTTAGAAATTAGACAAATAGATGGCTCAGAATGTACCTATTTTGTTTAGAATAAAAATAATTCCATAAAGAACTTGGGATTGCAGCATTTCCTGTAATGCAAATAGAGAAGTCTGTGTGACAGGAGGCCTTACACCAAAATAATCTAGTAAAGATTACCAAAAGATATGTTCAGGGGATTCAATTTTTCTCACATTCCACTTTTCTTTTTCCCTTCACTTTTGAGCAAGCCAAGTAATGCAGATATCCTATCAAACAATGCCAAACAAATTTAGTTCTCCTGAAAACCACCATTTGCAATCAGCCCATTAGAACACTTCAGCTTCTCTCCCCACGTAGCTCTTCCACCCCGTTCTGTGTTGCCTTTTTAATAGGAAATCTTAATAATGTTAAGCAAACCTGGGGCAGGAAAACTGGGGTTTTTTACATCCAATTTATAGCCCAAAGTAGCATAGAGTTCTAATTCTGATTCAGTTACTTAAGAGTAGTAAATGACTCCATGTTTGGTCCTATTTTAGGAATGGGAGCAATGACTCTTCTGATCTCAGTACAAAGAAAAATCATGGACAACTTTGGGAATTTTCTCAGTATTAAATTCCCACAGCTGAAGGTGCCTGTTCCTGGCGGCATTTCCACAATATGTTCTCTATTGAGATGCCCCAGCACCCAGCACCCAGTTTGAAACATATCCCATAACTAACCCAGGCTGGAACTGTTCAACTGGTTAACTCAGTTGTAGCTGCCACAGGAGTTAAGCAGCTGAGGAAGGCACAGAAGCAAGGAGTGTAGCATGCCCAGGGACTCTAGCCTGGACATCACTGAAACAGTTCAACTCACTTTAATTGCATTAGAATTATTAGTATCACTTTTAAATAATTACAACAGGTATTCCCTTCCCTGAGCTTTTCAAGCCACCACACAGGCTCTGCTCCTGTCTCAATTGCAACTGAGCGAGTTGAAATTTAAAGTGAGTGACCTTTTCAGGGTGACAGATTAGCCATATAGTGGGTTTTGCAGTGCCTTTAATATTTTTTTCTGTACACTGTCAGTGATGAACAAGACATCATACAAGCCTTGCTTCAGAAAAGCACTTGAGGTGACCATTTCATCTAACAAAAGCATGTACTAGCTTGTAATTAAAGGCACAATCCACTACTTTGCTGTTTATAAGTGAGATTGTTTACCACCATGCAAGGAGAAAGACAATCCAGTAAAACATATCCCTGCTTTGTGTAGAAAAAAGATGTTCTCAGATTTAATCCTTGGAGTATGCTTGAGTTTACTTCCAATTTTCACATTTTCCCTGAAGCTGTTCTTAAGAACAGGTCTCATTCTCAACTGCACTGGGGAGAATCAAGTCAAAGATTTCTTCAGGCAGCTCTTCATGGTAATTTCTTTATATTTAAGTATACAGAACCCAACAGATTCATTTAAATCAAATGTCCTTTCTATTATCCTAAAATCCACTAATCTCATTCTTCTGCTCTCAATTTCAGGAGCAATTTTGTTCCACGTCTCGTTATGCTAATAAAAGGGAAAACTTGTTTAACATAGAAAAATTTAAACTTATCAATCACATCAGCCTCAAGTAAGTTGACATTGAAATCAAACTGCTCTACCACATCAGAGGCTCACCAAAAGAAACACTTAGAAAGAAAACTAGATTTTGGCAACAGAAGTAAAATACAGGTATTTTAAAAATCATCTACCCATTAAACTGTACTTCTCTACTTGTTATATTACTAAACCCAAACTGTTCTTGTGAAAACAAGTTACTTAGAGAGCTCTTATGTAAGGAATATTATTGAAATAGCCAACCAATTCTTTTCAGTAAAGACTGGCATTGACTTGTAAGGCCTATTTATGAAATTCTAGAGATTAGACAGATACCCTATGTCTGCAGTTCAAAAAAACTCTCAAACAAACAAACAACCAAGAAAACCAACCAGATCTGATATTAGAAACTAGAACAGAACACTGGAAAATGCCATAAAGGAACAGAAAAGTGATAATGACTTTGGGATGAAGTGCTTGACAGCCTGTCCAACTCTGACAAGTACCAAATGCCACTCAATTTCACAGATCACTAGTAACCAGATTGGTAACTTGAATCTCCACTGAAACAGATAATTTTGAAATATCTGGGAATGTTTTTGTCTATCTCCCAGTTTCTTCATCCCAGCCATCCATTACAGATCCTGGCTTAAAAAAGGAAATATTATTTTCATTTTCTTATTACAGTGAAAAGCTGCAGTTCTAAATTGGACAGTGTCAACTCAACAAGCCAGAAAGTATCTGCACCATTTGTGTCCTTTCTAGGAATAGCCAACTAAGATCCCAAGTCAGTATCCCCACACAGTAATAAATAGCATTAATAAGTGGTAGTGTGAGCTGCATTCTGATGACTGCACCAGTGTGTCACAGCCCATAACTTTGTTCTGTAAGTATCCACCTCCTGCAGTGAACAGATCCCTCAATTCTCTGCACAGTTCCTTCTGTGGCCAATCTACTGACCACAGTAACAAAACCAGAAACAGACCAAATGAGACCAATATGTGATTTCACACAGGCCAACGCAAACTTTGACTAAAGAACGTTCTTTTCATCACATTCCCTTCCTTATCCCACTAATAGGATATTTTCATGGAAGGTATGTGACAACAGTCTCCATTTTCAGCTTGTACAAATAGATTCAAATTGAGAGAAACTTGGTAAGGTGTAAAGTTGGGGGAAACTAATATAGTTTGAAAATTAAAGCTGCTTTTGCACTTTTGCAGATGTCTTTATGCTCACCAGCTTTAGAGAAAACATGAGAAGGCAGAAAACAGAGCAGCTCCAAGAGTTTCATCCAGCCAATAATGGCTCTGGGAAGAACATGCCAACACCAGCCTCTGCCTCAGCAAGTGTCCTTTTCCCTTACACCACCCACAATGTGAGAGCAGAGGGAGGAGGAAGGAGACCGAGTGCAGTAGACAAGATTTCACAGAAATAAAATATACACAATTTAACATCTTACACCAAACTGCACATTCTAGAAAATTCACCAAACTGGAAAGGTTGTCAGCTGGCTGAGATGTGGTTTTTTTAAACAATATATTAAAAAAGTTACTCAGAATGTTTTAAGATTATTATTGCTGTTTTCTCCATTCCCCTGCCTGCCAAACTTTGCCACTTGGGAGATATGCATTCAGAGACATTGCAAGAAATCTATTATATTTGCTCTTGGTTTTTCCATCTAAAGTATATAAATCCCCCATAAAAGAAATATTTTCACTTTGTCTCTCTAAGACACAGTTTTAAAAGTGATTCCAGAGACAGAGAAAAATCTGTGGAACAAAATGCAGAAAATTATATACTTTGACGTAAAAATGGAAAACACTCTGCTGTCTACTTTTATACATTGTACTTTAAAAGCATCATTCTAATTATCTGATTTTTTAGAACTGTGCAAGTGCAAGCTAGAAAAAAACACTCTTATTGGGCTATCAGCTACAAAATAGAACAACAAATTGCAAGAATTATTGAGCTTTTGGAGTTTGGAATGATTGAGACCTAGTTAAGGAAACATGTACACTACTTTGATTACATAGCAGCCCCTACTCCATGTACCCAGGTAGGAATATACTGTGAAACGAGACTTCAGACAACATACTGAAAAATTAAATACAGTGTTCCTGCATCCTATCTGATAAGGCTCCTATATCCCACGTTATGGTCCAAAGAATTTTCATGCTTTCTTGTGTCATCTACAGAAAATATTATATTTGATGTGTCATAAAGACAGAGACACATCGAAAAATGACAGTAGATCCATTGCAATGCCTTCAGTGCATAATTAGCTTATCTGTTTGCAATAAATGTGAGCTATCACAGAAAGCTTATCAGTTTTTCAACCCTTGATATCATACAGTCATGGGGGGTTTTGACCAGATCAGAGAAGCCTCAAAGCCCAATTAAGTCACTTTATGGTCAAGCCACTGTCTCACCATTACCATTTAACTCCTTCAACCCAGGCCAGACTGCTTGACTGGAAGAAACATTAATCAAAAGTCTTGAAACTGGAAGGAGTGCAAGATTTTGCTATTCCTAACTTCAAAAACCTGCTCTCCTATCAGATCCACAAAGCTCCCTTTAGTATCGTTACATGCATGCAGAGTAATTATATTAATTGTACTAATTAATCAGTATGGGTAAAACTGCTTCCCATCCCTTTCCCCATTATAAGCTGTTTGGAACTCCAGAAAAATATTTAACAACTCTTGGTAAAATCTGTTCCTATTGGGATTCCATCCAAGCCATTTTACACAATTCCATTAAAGCACAGCAAACAAGGCTAGGCATTAATGCATAACTGAAGTAGGCTCTATGCTGTCAACATGGATTGGATTCAGACTGGCTCCTTCCCAGAATTATGCTTTTAAAAGCTTATTTAGTAACAAATTACACAGAAGATAAACATGCAATTAACCAATCTCCCAAGAAGCTAACAATCAAAATACTCTGTGCTGAAGTATTAAACATATTATGTTGTTGCCTTCCATCACCATCTATCACTATGGTTCCTCAGTATCTACACTGTGTGACTTTCTGCCAGAGCCATGGTTAATTAATGTAAGTGCATGCAAGCATTTTTCAATTTTAAATTCCAGGTTTTGAGTACCCAGCAATATGGAATGTAAGACGGAAAACAGATCAAGAAATTCTCCATATGTATGTTGTCATTTTCACAGTGCTCAGAAGGGAGGTCCACAAGTACGCTGATCACAAGCGTGAACGCATATCCAAACTGTGGGATATGAGTGACTTCCAGTGTTACTACCTGCATCAGTCATCTTCATACTGCTGTGAGTTCTCATTACCTCAAAATTAATACAGGGACAAGCTCCAACTGCTTTATTCTTATAGTTACATTAAAATCAAAGAGATAAGGCAGCTTAGTTCAGACACATCTCTGTAAATTTCCATCAGATTAGACAGATAGATATTGGAGCCTAGTTTCTTGTTTCTGAGGAAGTTTTGGCATGAAACAGGTAGATTTTAAGGCAATCACTTCTTGGTACACTCAGGAACAAGGCAGTGGGAAAATCTGAAGCAACTGTTCAATCCTTATTTTGCATGCTTTTAAGCTTAGCAAGAATCCAGATAGGAAAAGTAATGGTAGAAAATAGCCAGAATAAGACATGTAAACCTGTCTGTATGGCCACATAAGAAGGATTTCTCAACTTTGGGCTCAGCTGTGTCAGGTTAAGATTAGCAGGTAACTGCCCCAGTCAGAAAATACATTTGTCATATAATGTCTGGGAGGTGATACTTTATACTTCTCTGACTTTTCATTACAAAGGATTAGCTATCTTAGCCTATATCACTTCAATGCATTTTTGCACACCTCCTTCTACTAGACATCTTGCTTTCTCCTTTCCACAGCTGTGCCATGACTGATTTTTTTTCAAAAATCCCTTACGTATAGTCTCCAGACGTGAGTGTGTCTTCTCCTTCTCTTCAAAAATCATATGGCACTGAGCTATCTGAACTATTCTGGTATTTCTTACTTGCCTCTTTGACCAAACTGTTGTTCATAGATGTATGCTATTATAGCTCTCAATTTTCAATTTATCATCAAATTTCTACATCTACTTTTTTTTTTCCAGAAAACCCAATGAAGCTACCCACATGCTTGTTGCATTAACATGACATTGTTTCTATTCCTCCTATGCAATGTATGCACATAATTATTAGTTAGATTTATTGAGGCTATAGTTACCAAACTATAGCTATAGAAATTAGTATAAATGGTGCACTGCTTACAGGCAGAACTCTATCCAAGGGGTGTTCAACCAGCCAAATGAACAAATTCCACTGTCAGAGGATAATCAAGAGTTATATTCACCCATGGCAGTTTCTCTCATTTTGTCCCGAAAAGGCACACCCCTCCAAGCATATTTTCTTTGCAGTATACTTTTCATGCTATTCCAGCTTCTGAAAAAAATACCAATGGAGAACACCAGCACTAAAAAAAAAAACCCAAACATGTAGTCCCAAACCTCTAAGGAAATTAATTTACCTTTGTTTCCATTTAATGTTGCATATTCTTAATTTGGGAGGGGAAGAATTTAGTACAAGGTTAGAATAACAATAGTCAGAATGAGACATAGAGAGTAACAAATGGCTTTTACAATCAGGCTTCTCTTCAGACACTTCAGTTTAGCATTCTTATGAAGGAGAAGTTTTGGTGGAAAGATTCAAAGCAGCTTCAAGGCACAAAGAAAGTGACCAGACTTACAGGACTTGAGGGAAGAAAATAGAGACAACACATGGACGAATGTGTATCACTGCAGCAGAAGCAAGAAATTTCTAAAAATCCACCTTGAAAGTGGATCAATACCCCTCTGACCTGTAACCATCATACCTTGACACAGTGTTCCCACCAGCTTCTTTCAAGCTAAGGTCTCTGTCCATTCATCCAGTGTCTAATCTTTAGGAGCTCTCTGAACTACCCTCACAAAGTCCTGCCTGGAATACTTTAAAAAAACATCACTCCACACTAAACAAAGAAAACAGAATTTGGAAAGGACAGATGCAGTCCATTCCTGCACCACTGTTTCCTCCAGTTTTCATATAAAAATATTTCTTTTCAAGTCTCATCTGACATTGTAAGTGACAGAGAATAATATCAACGGTGGATCCAAATCTGTGTTATAAGTGACTCCCATCCAAAGACAGCATCAACTGCCATCTTGCATATATCAGCTGCTGCTCCACCGGTATCTCTCCTACTTGTCACTCAGCAGCTGAATTTGATACCTGACGAAGTTTTCTGGAAGGCAGTGAAGTCCAGAAGGTTTGGAGATGACCAAAGTGACCGCTGTACTGAGCACAGACATACATCAGAGCCAATGCATGGACACACCTGCCTGGGACCACCTTCCAAGACAACTTCCTCCACAGAGAGGATCTAAGAGCTCCAGACCTGAAAACAATTACCAGGATTGTGGATCCACAAGAAGAGTCTGGATACAGTTCTGTTTCTTTGAGGCTTTCCTTTTGGTGCTCTACATAGTTTTTTCCTCCAAGTCAGCTGTTAGATCTCTCTCCTTATCTGACAGCCTCTCAAGATGGAGAAATCTGCCTGTCATCTTTCTCCAGGCTCTGAACCAAGCTGACCTCATCTTCCTGCCTAAATCTCTCAGTTCAGACAGAGGCAACCTGTTGAAGGGACAAGTAAGCACCACTGACTGTACTCTCTATGTCTCGCTGTGCCTTGAGAAGAAGCCTATCCCCACACACTTTCAGATATATCCACCACCTTCAGGATGGATCCATACTCTCTTCTAGGCACTTCATGTCATGTAACTAGAAACTAGTGATCTTTTCCAGGAAGTCTTGAAGCTCTCTTTATAAAGCAGGAATGCAGACTGTCAACATAAAGAAGTTCTGGAATGGAGACAAACAGGCAGAGATAATATTGTGCCTTAGACCTAAGTGCTGGGAAAGGAGGATCCTGCTCTGTGAAAGCTTTCAGCTGAACCAAGGAGCTAGGAAAAAGGGCTGACCAGCACAGTCTATTTGAGTTGTCAGGGTTGACAGCAAATATATGCTCTTGGGAAGCATGCAGAAGGTTGCCAGCTGACATCTTTGGGCTGTCTCAGGGACAGTTTTCTGCTAAGACTGTGCTGGTATAAAATAGCATAAATCCTGCATCACAAAAAGCAGTGGTAGATAGGTCACAGCATACCCATGGTACAAAACTCAGAAGCAGGACAAGTTCTGACAGGACTTGCACAGTGCTTTGACCCTGTCTGGTTGTGAGGTGCCCACTAAAGTCCCTCTATCACTCCCCTGCCTATTACTGGACAGGAGGGAGAGAATATAATGGAAGCTCCTGTGTTGAGATAAGGTCAAGGAGAGATCACTCAGCAGGTACCACCATGGGCAAAACAGACTCTGGGGAAATTAACTGAATTGATTAACAACCAAGATCAGAGTAGGATAACGAGAAGTAAAACAAACCTTAAAAAAACACCTTCCCCCTTCCCAGGCTTACCATTCCTGATTCTCTACCTCCTTTCCCTCAGCAGCTCAGGGAGACAGGGAATGGGGGTCACAATCAGTTTATCACGTTTTGTTTCTGCCACTGCTTCCTCAGCAGGAGGAGTCCTTCCCCTGCTCCAGCGTGGGTGTAGGGTCTGACCACATACATGTAAGGCAGTTGGCAGAGAGAGTTATCCATACTTTATTATTATTTTTTGTTACTTTTTTTTTATTGACCTATTCTTTCCTGTCTGCAAAATTCTTAGAAGGCAAACAGTAGCACCATGCATACACTACAGTTATTGGGAAAAATCCAGCTATTCATACTAAATGGCTGAGGTACAAAGGTAGGATGCAGGCAGCTATGTTTTCATCTCCCCTTTCAGCTACAGACTGACTTCATACATACCCTAGGACAAAACAGACATTCTGGAAATTCATATTACATCCATCTGTGAAGTCAGAATGGTAATAGAGTGCAGGGATACTACAAGCATAATGGTCTCATGCATACAGAACCACTTAAGCTCTGCAGTAAGGGCGTCATACCTTAAAGCAAATGGGAAGACAGTGCATGTATATGTTCATACACATCCAAGTGAATGACAAGACAATTTGTTCAGCAGCTCTACAGCAGTGTCACTTGCCCATGTTTTCCTCACATACATCTTTGCCCTATGTTATTACTGACAAGAATGACAGCTGAAGAAACAGCCTAGGTGCAGCAAATGAAAGAGAACATCTGTGAAAAGCTGAAGGGCTCCAACACAGCAACACCATGACAATCATTCAGAGATCTGTTACAATCACCTTTCTGCATTTCTTCTGCCAAGAAGGAGCAGGAGCACAATTAAGCAAATCTTCAGAGGTGTCTTTATCATGGCCACTTGGAGCCAACACATGCAAAGAGATCTTGTTCTCTCCCTACTAGGTATTGTCAATCTTTCTACAGATGCACCATGCCTGCATGTCAGAATTCAATTGTACAATATAGATAAGAACAAACAATGAAAACTTTAAAACTGCAACTCTGTGAAGGTTTTCCACAGGCTAATGTAGGCCTCAGCAGCAGTAAGAGAGCAAATTTTATATGGTAATGAGTTGTTCCTCTGATACAAAACACTCCTTCAAAATCAGGCATGCAAGTTGTGTCTTTATCTCACCAACCTTTTCCTCAGGAAAATGCACACTGTTTTCTATAACCAAATAGCTAAAAAATCTGAACTATTTTTATCACTTACTCTGTAACCAAGCACAGTGTCATTTGCAAATCTGTTTCTCTCCTCTTATTAAGTCAAGCAGCACAGATAATTTGGCCAAGTTGCAATATATAAAAGTAAGACCTTCTGAATGTACCCACAAGAACTAGTGGCACACCAGGTTCCCCACTTCAGAAGACGGATAAGGGCATGCAGGCTGCAGGAAACCACGATTCACCAGAATCATCAGCAAATCCTTGACTATATATACGGCTTGAATTTCTACACTGCAGAGGAATCACTTCCATAAAAAGTTGTTCTGACAAGAGTCTGAGTTACTAACAAGGGACTGTTCTTGTCATTAGCAAGCACACAACAGAAGAAGACAACCTATTTCTGCAGAACAGTTCCAAAGATAAAAAGTCTACTCTTGCATTCTTGCAGTTGTAAATCACTGGATTCTGCAATACGATGGTCGTATTTCCACAGGTCCCAAATTGGAGTGAGAGAAATTTTTCAAAAACATGTCAAAATATTTTTTTCTTAATGCTTTCCTGTGAATCTGTTTGGCCATCTTTCAAACAGCTCTACCACATTACACTGTACAAACAGAACTAAGATACGGGCCCCATCTTGCAACTCTTACTTGTTTTTAGAATTCCTTAAATTACTCCATGATAGAAACTGAATCTCTCTTGCTTCCAACTGCATCTGCTCTCCTAGATATCCTGTACTGGTCATGGCCCCATACACTGTGCCAATTATTCCTCACTCCTGCTGTTCCTTAGGTGTTCCAATAGCAAAAGAACCAAACCAAACCACACACCATATTTACATAAGAAACACATGTCAGGGAGCAAGTATACTTAAGTTAATATTCTTATCAAATGCTTCACACTTTCGCCAATATAAAGAACAGAATCGTTGCAGCTGACTGCATGTCATCTTAAACATTTTCACTATGTTACCTGTTGATTATTCTGATCCTTAATCTCCTCCAAAGACAAATAAATGTATTTTGTTTCTGTTTTCAGTTTCACAGGAAAAGAAAACTTCTGTATGTTAGACCCCTCACACCCTTAGCAGGAACCACCACTCCATGCTGGGAGAGCATAGCCAGTTTTAAAAGTGCTCTTGCCACAAAAGCTGCATGAAACTGCTTTTGGTGATTAGAAAAGGAACTGAATACATTGCACAGTCAGAGTTAACTCTTACAAACAATTTCACTCACATAATTAGTACCTATTTTCTTTGGACTTTGCTTTTCCATAAAAGTAGAACAAAAATTTCTAAAGTTTTAGATATTAGTTTCACCAGGGCAGGAATCCTACAAAAATACATTTATATGCAAATGGATTGAATAAACAAGCCTGTATAAAAACAGTAGAAGAAAAGCATTTGGTAGAAGAGAAAGATCAGTTGGTCGTAAGACATGAGAATAGAGATACATAATCATCTGGTTTTTGCCAATTGCACTCACAACTTTCTATAAAATTTTTGTGTCTTTGCGCACCAATTAATATGTATATGGTAATGGCACTGTTTATTAAAACATCTGAATTTTATATTCAGACTCATTTGCATAGTTAGAGGTCACACCACATTAACCTGGCCAAGCCACAGTGCTCTAGTTTTTCTTTTACAACCTTTGAACTGGCTAACAGATAAGCAGAGACTTTCATCTTCTACTAATTTACTGTAGCAAGTACTTTCCCTTTCCTGCCCTGCTACACTTGTGCTCAGACGTTGCTATCAGGTGTTAACAACCCTTTTCTTAAAATAAAATACATAAATAAATCAAAATATAAAATTTTAATACTTGCAAACCCCCCACATTCCCAAACAATGTGTTTCTAAAACATATGGTGCACACAGTAAAAAGAAACAAATAATGCTGACAAGTACTTTTTTGCATTCCAGAACATTAAAATAAGATTTAATGCAGTGTCACTCCAGTGTAAGAAAATGCAGAAGAAAATAAATCCTGACAGCCTTTTAAAATATGTTAAGTTTATGTTTTGTATTGTGTGTTCAAACCTTATCAGTTTCCATAATCTATGAATTTTCAGAACTGCTAGGAATCTGCGGAGAAATGCTCAAGTGCAGCCAGTTTCTTTGGAAAGGTTCTTTTCTCAGTAAACAAGTCACGAAGCTGCTATTGCTGATAAGAGGTAGCCTGATCTATCAAGCCTCCTGGCAGCAAAGCCAAGTTTTCCCTTCCTCTTCTCATCCAGAAGTTTAAAATCCTTTGATCTGAGAGCTGGGAAGGTGTTTACTACTTTTCCCAGGTAGCCAATTTCTCCCCTACTCTTTCCTATGCCTGAACTGAAGAGGTACTTGTGGCCAACAACTGCACCAGCTGCTGACCAGTGAGACTGGATTCAGGGATCCCAGCCACCTTCTGAAGCTCTCCCGCTCCCAACATCTGCTCTCCTCGAGTCCCCATGCCGCTCATGTCCTCACATGCTGCCCCAGTTCTTACTTGTTCCTACTGATTCTCAGGTGTCACTGCTTCCTTTCCCCATCTTTACCATCACAACTCCCAGGCTCCGAGACCCCAATTTTACAGGTGACTTCTGAGGATGTGAGAAGGCATCAGCGGAATATTCTTATCTACATTCCCTCTATCGCACTTCCTCCTTTATCTTGTGCCTGGCTGATGGGAACACTTCTCTGCAGGTTCTCTTGCACTACTACCTCAACTACTGATAGTAAAAAATGAGTTTGAGTATAGGCTTCACTATGAGTGAGGTCAGTATTTAATAACAACATTTCTCGTAGTTTTAGTGACATTGCCAATGACAAAGCCCAAAATTCAAGGACTGACAAATGCCTCCTGGTTTTGAAGCAAGATTCTTTCCCTTCAGGTAGACACACACTGTTGCCTTCTTTCACAGACTGAAATAACAGTTTTTGAAGTAGGCTTCTGTGGGTGATAGGAGAATGCATCTACTGACTCCAACTACAAAAATGGTTGATATATACACAGACCAACATAAATCAACGTCATTGCAATTAACAAAAGAAATGTAGACACTCCTTAAGTCAATAGAAATTTGAATATCATTAGAGTTAAGATAAAGTGCAAACACCCTGCTGCAACAATGGTTAAAGAAATAACACCTACTTGTCACTTTTCATCCTGAGAAATGACATCTCTTTAGTATCATCAAGAGAAATTAAAATATAATGCCAAGACTATAATACTCACCACTGTTGGATGATGCTCTGTGGAAAGAAAGATGATCAAGTATTTAACAAGACATGTAAACTTTATTTCTGTGCTTTACACAAAGTACAATCCAGTAAAGAATAACCTTCCAAAACAGCAACATAAGTCCTCACACAGGAAATAAAGTAAGATGCAAGGACTGGCACCTAATTTTCACCAGCTTTTCAATAGACTCTGAAATGTTTTGAAGTATTACAGATATAGTTTTCTCAACTGAAAAGAAAGCCTGAACTTCTTACTGTCTCATCCCTTACCCTCTCATCACTACTGGGTGTCTTAGATGTGATTGCTGAAAGATTGCCTGTGTCTATATTTAGGTAACTGTGAAGATCAAATGGTCTAAATGCTATGGAAAGTGGCTTGCTTGGGTTTTCATCTAGTAATCTGGCAATTGGGACAAAAGCATCTTTCAATTTAGAACTCAAAATGTTACCATCTGGTTCTCAGAATTATTAAAAATATACAACTGTCACTGAAGTAAAAACCCAGTTTAAAGGGTCATGGAGCAGGAGGGATGGTGTCCCTTTATAATAACTTATCAAACTTGGCTTCCTCTCACTTCAGAGTGTACTAAACACATCCTTCATCTTTAAAATAAAGTTCATAAAATCAGAGGGGAAAAAAAAGCAACCTTCAAGTTTCACAGTTCTTTTCTCATGGCATCACTTGAAAGAGTGTTTTGATTTCAGAAGAGATGATATTATTATCTAAAAATATGACTTCAACTCCCGCATTACCATCAATATGCAGCTCTCATTGGATAATACCAACACAAGAAAAAAACATGGTTTCATTTAACATTTTCTGTATTCCTGAAGATTTGTCAGAAGACCATGGCTTTTCTCTACACACTTGTATTACATATGAATAATGAGATATTTATATGAAATTTCAACAGAGAAAAAAATTAGTCTGACTGCTACCCTTCAAAACTCCTTTGAGATCTATCTCTCTCAAATGCTGTTAAGGGCCCTAAGAGCATTCTAAATCATTTCATTTAATGCATTCCATTTTTTGTTGTTCTGTTCTGTTCTATTCCAATCTCCAATTTCTATGGGGATTGCCTTGGATATATCAAGACATGTTTCTCCATCAGTGCTGCAGAGGACAGTCACTTGCTACTGGTATTACATGTTTCCTTGCTAAGTTATAACAGGAAAATCAACATGAAATTGCTGAGATTAACACAGAAAAGTTATTATAAAGGAGCTCAACTTACTAGAAAGTTGTCTAGAAGTGTCTTGTTGGTTCAACTGAAGTAAATATTACTGATTTTTAGAGGGGCATTAATTCAGAGAAGTATCTAGCTAGAACAACCCATTAATTCCAACCCAAAGCCACAAATAAAGGTCCTGTTTAAAATTAATGGACATTACGTTTGGATAACATTTTACCTGACAGTACATTCACAAAAAAATTGTGCAAGTAATCTACTTGCAGCTATCACAACAATTATTGCAACAGAAATCCTTACTGGTAGATTTTAATAAAACAAAGCGTGCACATAGTACCTATGCAGGATTAAAAGCCTACACCACTGTAGCTGAGAGGTTTATGTTTCATTTCAAGCAATAGTGTAATAGTTGTGTTCTGACACCTCCTCAGTCTACACAGGTCTGTTATGTGATTTAGATTTTTATATTAAGATACAAACTGTGCAACAGACTGTTCAAAAGCTTAATACGCAAAGCTCAGTTTGATGCATTTGTTCCTTCTGAAAAAAAAAATCAGAGAACAATGCATACACCAATGAGAATTTTATCAAGAAGGTACTGTAAGAAATTTTATTCCAAGATTTATCTACAAAGCACAGTATAGATTGGCTTTTCTCAAACTGGAGATCAAAATTGGCTACAATCACACAATCATTCTCTGGTTTACTACTTTTGGTATCACACAGTTGGATTCTTTGGAGATACCACTACAAAAACAAAATCACACATGCAACTTAAACACGAAGAGTTTCACTGTTGTTTAAAAAAGAAAAAAAATTAAATATCTTAATCTCAGAGATAACTATGCACTTGTGTGTACGCTTAAAAATCTCAGCCAAAATTCTAATATCAATAATGGCCACGTCCATGCTATTGTTTCAGATCTACTTGAAAGTAGATTCCAGACAATATATTTATTGTCAGACCTAATTCTAGTAAAATTCCCATGCAAACACATCCAGCTGAAAATCTACCATTGAAAATATGCCAGGAATTGTAAGGACTAAGGGGACAAGCAATATTTTAAAAAAAATTTTTTAAAAATTTAAAAACCCTTACAAAGATCCAAATAGGTAGGAAGATTTTAACACATTCCATTTCCTAGGTGCTAGTTCAGTATTTGCTGAGAATGATCTTTACTTGCGAGTCAAGTGAACTGTAGAGAAGATGAGGTTTATTCTCAGACTTTAACAATTAGCCACTTCAAGTTTGAAGGTAATGCCTTGTGCAAGCATGGCTTCATTGGTTTCTATTAATGATATTGACAAGAAAAATTGTCCCTACCTGCAAAACTTCAGAAGCAGTTTTCTGAACTCTCACATTAGTGATAGTCCATGACCTTGGCCAGCACAAAAGATGCAGTTTATGAAAGAAATCAGACACCTCTAAAAGTGGTAATGACTCATGTCTCAGTGCAAATACCAAGTTAAAAAGGAAAAAATTTCATAAACAGCTTTGTAATCTGAGCCCAAACTTTGATTTATGTTGTCCATCTCACTGGTTTTGGTCTTCTCAGAACCCAGTTTGTAGGGCCCTGCACATATACATTAATGTATATGCACTGGAAGCAGATTTTGATAGAGATGAGGATATGCGAGGATACGGAGAAAAGGATTAATGACAGCAGAGAATCAAGAGTCTTATAGAATCAAATTCAGAATTTTTTATAAAAGCAGCTTAACTCCAAGTCAAATTTAAAAACAAAAAAATATATAGTTAAAAGTAAAGAAGTTTTTAAAATCTGAATACTTAGTGGTGTTACATTAGCTTCCTTCATGCAATTTATTAAGTGTTCAAATAAAAAAAGAAAAAGAGATGTGCACAAATATTTTTACTTTACCAATTAATTCCAATAAGTTTTTTAAAGGTTTGTGAAGAAAACCTTGTAACACAAAGGTTACTGCTACACTACTAAATATAATAGGCATGGGACTCCCCTTG
The DNA here is from genome assembly GCA_013397815.1 of Aleadryas rufinucha. Classification (NCBI taxonomy): domain Eukaryota; kingdom Metazoa; phylum Chordata; class Aves; order Passeriformes; genus Aleadryas; species Aleadryas rufinucha. The sequence continues at coordinate 329,537 of VZTH01002984.1, read as the reverse complement.
CCTTAGGAACCAAGCAGCACAGCTTAGTGTACACCTACATGGCTCACTGTCCTCTGCTCAAAATATCCCAAAATAGCCACAGCCCAGCTTCATGCTGGAAATAACTCACAAGGACTGTGCCCAGGCAGCAGTTGGAAGACTGCTAGTTGGCAGGAACCAAACATGCCAACTAGCAGTGCAAGCACTGATCCTCCAAGGCCATTCCTTTCTTCAGCAGCAAAGGCATGATTAAAGATTCTTTGCGGCATTCAGCATTAGTGCAAGACTCCAGATAACACTAATACAATCTATGCAATGAGTTGAGAATAATGTCCATTAGCAGCTTATTCATCTACTTACTTTCTCAAAGCTACTTGATGTTTAAAAAAATATACCAAACTACATTTTACTAGGTTTATTAGACGTTCTTTTGGCACAGTCAAAATCCAGATGATGATATATTTTAATTTTTAAATGCACTTATTTCATGGAGAGTCTTTTAATCTTTTCTCTTTTAATCAGTCATTCTATATTATCCGCTCCAGATGGAATTTTTTTAATTCATAATTAGCATGAAATAAGCTCTCCATAACTGAATAGAATTTCAGTGAAAATTGAAGTTCAGTGGGAGATATTTTAAGAATGAGCAGTGAGCTCAGAAGACTGGCATTGCATTATTTCTGACAGTCTCCTGCACTAAGTCTAGAACACTGCTATAGGTCAAGCATTCACTTAATCAGGAATTAAACAAAGGAGGAAAAGGGGGCAAGAGGACAGGTGACAAATCAAAAGCTGCCAAATTCTCCATAATCGGAAAATTTTGGCCAACAAGATGCTTTTTCCATCCTCTGTTAAGATGACTTTGATGTCTTATTGCTGAGTTATTCACATTTAAATCAGCAGTGGGGAGGAGATCAATCAAAAGTAAACCAGTCATAGACAAGCTAAATATTTTCCTTTTTTTTTTTGCGTGAAGAGCAGCCATTTGAAAATTTTAAGCTGCACTGGCAGCAGTAACTTTTAGTATGTCACAAGAAGGTCAATATGGTACTAACTTTATAATTCTTTGGGTAATAGATGAGACATGTTGAAGTAGCTTTTGGTTCATTTGGTATTACCCCCATTACGGCTTTATCTGGCATGAGGGATCAATATTTCTGAACATTACACTACTCCTGAACAGACAGAAGGACATATTGTTTATTTGGCTACCTAGTGATTTCTGACACAAGAACCTATCAATTATATTATGGTATAAAAACCAGTGCCAACTAAAAGGACTCCTAACAGAGCACCACGATGTGGTTACTTATGAGCTGATTATTCAGTAGTAATCAAAATATTAAACCTAGAGAACATTTAATCTGGTTCTGTAGAAATCTCTGCTTCTTTTAACCTTGGAGGCTTACTTGTCACTGACTTTAAATATGCATTTTATGAGGTGGTGCAGGATTCCCCACAATCTACTTGATTTCAGCTGCCAACAGTTAAAGCCTTTGGCAAAAATTACACATTTAAGCAAATATGAGAGCAAGGCAGGAGATGCAATTACATTACTTTCCTATAGTTAGTTGTGTTCTTGCCCCAGTGTGTCCATTATTGTCCAGAAGCTTTTGCAAGCACCATTACCCTAGATCCTTTAAAATTTGCCTGTGATGCAAGGTTAAATATCTCAGCTGCGTTAAATGTAATTTCAAACAACCTCATCATTATTACATATGCATCACTATTACAGACACTTAACTGTGCATCTATAGTTGAAATTAAATTTTGGCTTTACAGCAAATATCAGGTGCATAAATCTGATCTGAATTCAAAAATGTCTACTGGGATCATCCGGATTCCTTTGTCCAGTCAGGGGCAGACACCACAATTCACTAAAACGAAAGGATATTTTGCAAATATATGCTTTTCCCTGCTGCCCCATCTCTTGCAATAAAAATCATGTTCACTCACCAGCTGAGACAGATGGAATACTCTGAAGTGAGTTGAAAAAGAAACTTTAATGTACATAGGGTAAAAGGAAAGAGACAGGATGAAACAGCCTAATACATGTCATATACTTTTAGGAGTGAGACCATCTGTATTGCAACACTTCCCTTAATATCAAGTCTTTCCTCTGCATCTCTTGTGACATTTGAGGATCTTTTAATACATTAATGATATATAATGAGCTGCATCTCATGCATTCTAAAAAATGTTATGAAGGCCAATTAAGGCTTCCTACATATGGAAAAAGCATAAAATTTAATTAAGACGTCTGTCTTCAGAGTATAGAAATACCAATGAGAAGTCAATACAATGGACATCATCTGTTTTGCTTCTCAGCTCAAAACTATTATCCATTCGAAATGAGACTGACAGAATCACAGAAGACCCTCATAATGGAGGAATAAATTACTTCTGCTCTATAGAAAATGCTAAGAGAAAAAAGCTTTTTAGATTGGGATAATGCACACAGACGTTGAGATGGGAAAAGGCAGACAAGGGAACCAAGAATGGAAAACGTTTTCAGCACTGTAAAGAAACTAAGATGTTTCCAAGTGGAACAGGAAGGAAACACACAACCCAGTCCTTCCTAGTGGACTACATACCATAGGAACACTACACAGGCTTTGCTGGAACACAGAAGACATTAAGCCTCACAGGCAGGTCCAGACACAGGAGACAGAACAGACAGAAAGTTATTTACAAAACTTTTTGAGGTTTTTTCTATTCTTTTAGTTTAAGGTTAGCTATCAAATTTTTCCTCCTCGTAAAACCTTTCCTAAAATTTATACTTAGAGTCATGCAATCCATATTGGAAGGGCCAAAGGTAGGCTTGGGAATCCTCACTCTAAGGAAAAATAAACCCACCTCAATTCAAAAGCTAAATGTGGATTCTCAGTCAGAAAAAAAAAAATAAATAAGCATTATAAGCATAAGATTCAGATGCTTTAACTTGGTGCTTGTTTCAGATGAACTAACTTGAACTCACTTTATTTACCAGATAGCTTGGAGGAAAACTATTAAAGATATATGAGAATCATTAGGTCCTGAACTTAATGCAAGAAGGTCAGTTTCCTTGTAAAAGCAATAAACACAGTTATTAGACAAGGTTTCCTTATTCTTGGGATAGGCTTATTTTCCCCCTCTAATAGAACCGTACCAGAAATTTTTATCACCTATTGTGTCAGTCACTCATTATTTAATGAAAGTCTTCCTCTTTCTGTCTGAGAACTCTCTATTTGGCCATGATTCCTACCGAACTGAGCAGAAGAGTGGGCAAGGATCCACTGTTGTTTCGCTACAATTTTACAGTGTAGAAGCAGATGCTTGGCTGTACTTTACAAGTGCTTTTTTTTACAGAACCGTTTGTTGGAACACATTTACAACTTTGGCTCAAACTGCCAGATTTGTTCTTTGAACAATCAAAGCGTGCTTTTGGAAAGGTTAAAGGAAACTGGTCAAGGGGTTTTTGAATTAAAAGCTTAGACTTACAGTGCCTTGCAAGTTTACACTTTTTACCTGTACGTAAAAATCAAATGCCATCAAAGCATGCATAAATGTTTGAACGGATCTTCAAAGCAGAAATCAAGGGGTGCAGGGACATTTTAAGATAAAGGCACTGCTCCTTGTAACACAGCAGAATTCAGCATGGCAGGTTAGAAAAAGACAATAACCTTCCTAATTAAGTTATGGGGGCACATTTTCCACAGGTATGCTGACACAATCACCGCCATCAATGTTCATCTCTACTACTTAAAAACAATATTTACCATGGCTTGTTTGCTGTTAGCCATTTTGTGATAAAAACAGAAAAAATAAGCAGCTACAGAAATAAACAGGATCAGCCTTCATTCCCATTTTTTTGTCAACACAGTGACAGCTAACCAGGTGCAAAAACCTCATTACAAATTATTACATCTGCATGTCTTGGAAGCACAGCAGGAGTTTTTGTTAAGGTGATAGATGTTTAAAACACAGATTTCAGAAAATTTTTCTGTCATGTTGCTTATCTTAGACAGCAATTAACAGAGCTGCCAAACAAGTTAGAATACGCAGCCCTCGGAGGAACAAGTGCAAGCTTTGGGTTTTGCTAGCTTCTAATAAGGTTATTACAAACAACAACAACAACAGCAACAAAAACCTACACAAAAAAAATAAAACAGCCCACTTGTGAGCTTCTCAACAATTGATTTTGGTTAGCTTGGGAACTACCAGGAGTATTCAAAACTACACAGATACAAATTTTGCTGTCCTATTTTCTTGTCTAGTACTTCACTGAAAAGTGCCCCTTTCTCAGGGTATTTATGGAGTAAGACAAAACACGTGGTAACAGCAGCAAAACTTGTTTGTTGGTGACTAAAATAGACAAAACACTCTGAACTGCCGAAGTACCTTGCCTATTTCTGCAGAGATTGGACAGGTTTGACAGATCTGTTAATTGTTTCCACCAGGCCTTCATTTCTGGTTGCCACAGCCTTCTGCCCCTTTCCATTGTCAGGAAGCTCATTCTGTGGATTCCTAGGATTCATTTTCTTTTTTCCTGTCCCATATCTTAAGGACATCAGAAGCAGAGCAGCAGGGACATTAAAGGAGCGCTAAATAGAACCACAGGAAGGTAAATGGAGACACAGTCAGCAAAGAACAAAAAGATGAGGGAAAAAAACTGGTGAACTACTTCTTCCTCTCCTTAGCACTGAACTACACGAAGGTAACCACAAAAGTACTTGTTTATCACAACACACATGGCATACTGGATGTAGGAGCTGCAGGAGAGCAGGCTCTTTAGATTTGGTAAAGATAGTCCAGATCAAGGACATCAAAAAATTCTAACTAAACTTTAAAATGTACTTGAGATGACCTGGAACCAGGGGAAAAAAATTGTAATCCACACTGTCATTTCAAAGGGTCTCTATCAAAATATGTAAAATCACTCCTGTTTCTCTTTTCCCAAGATTGGAATCAATGACTTTTTCAAGGGACAAAACCTCACAAAACAACAAAGCCAAATAACTTGAAACATGATGTAGCCAATTGTCTTGCTATGAAGACTTTATTACATATATGTTTGAAGTAATTTTAACAGCAATGACAGCAGCATCAAAATAAGTAGTTATAGATGGGTGTTCTCCCTCATTTAGCTGTAACAATAGATTCTGACTTTTTGATATTGTCAGAAAATTTTTGAAACCAATAGGTGAGTGTGGTGTATTTTTATAATTCTGTTTGTATTTTATGTCGAAGTTGAGGGGTTTAAAAATAAACAAAAGGCTTACAACTACAACTTGTAAGTTCCTATGTACAGTTGTCACTGTAATTTTTTATGCATCATTATGTATGTAAATCTCTAGATCTAGATGCCACCAACACACCTCTTATCTCTTCTTTCATCATTTTCACTGATGCTTTCATACTGAAACATTCCTATTTGTTCTTTCCTTATATCAACAGTAACATTTCTATGTCATATTTGAATCATCCTTTCACCTGAACCTTAGTGTAACATAATTTCTCCTTCAATCATATGACTCTACTGAGAATCAATGTCATTCTTTCCAGACTAAAGCCTTGAAGGAAAAAAATAAAGTCTATCATGAGCTATCTAGACACTTTCACTTCCTCAGAGTGATACTAAATCTAACTGCAGTTCTTAACAAAATAATTCCATTCAAGATCAGCTTTGTAAACTATAATAAATGAAGGGCAGTAGTTGGCATATGGGAAGGCAGAGATGTTTTTCAGAGACCCTGAAAATACCCAGATGCTAAAAAAATGACCCTACAGAAACCTCATGAAATTTCACAAATGCAGAATCCTACATCTAGAAGCAACAGAGCAGGCTGAGGATGTCTGGCTGAAGAGCAGCTTTGTAGAAAAGGACCTCAGAGTCTTGGCGGACAGAAAGCTGAGCACGGGTCTATAGCAGGGCTTTGCAGCAAAGAGTCATACTCTACTGCCTTAGGAAGAACACAGCCAGTCAGTGGAATTCCTCCCCATTCCAACTGCATTTGGAGCACTGTGACCACACGTCGACTTCCAGTCAAGGAAATCATTGGCACACTGCAGCAGGTCCAGGGTGCACCCTAGTGGAAACCATATGTGAAGGTGCATGGAGCCAGACTCCTCTCCGAAGTGCATAGTGACGGAAGGAGAGGCAATGCGCATAAACTGTGACATGGAAAATTCCGACCAGGATTCACGTAAAAACTTTGTAACCATGAGGCTACTCAAACACTGAACAGCAGCCCAGAGCAGCAGTGTTATTTCCATCCTTGGAGATGTTCTGCATTCAACTGGACAGAGCATTAAGCAATCTAATAAAATTTGACCCTGTTTCATGCTTTCCAACTTCAATTATTCTATGAATACTAAGGAAGTCTAAAATCAAATCACTCCCTGTAGTCTTATTCACATGAATGAAATCTGGCATAAGAATACAGGTAGAAAGCTTTGGTTAAAAACAGTAATTATTTTGTAATGGGGGGGAAAAAAAATCGTTACCTAATTTGTGTCAAAAACATCTGGATTCATGACCATCCTACTTTTGATGTTATTTAGCACTTTTCCAGATATTTTCCAAAGTCTGCATTTTAGTTTCTACTATCTTCTTCCACATACCTACAAGGTGTTTTCCTTTTAATGAAACAGTTAGTGGAAAAAAAAATCTCATTAATGAAAACTTCAAACTTACATTCAGGTTCCAGGGGGAAAAAACTAAACAACTTCATAGTTTTCCAACTACATCCATTTTTAATTCTGGGGATGTATAAGAGTGTCCCCGTGCATGTGTGACAGGTTCCAGGAGGGGGAAGTACAGAATTGTTATCCTACTGCTAAAGTCTCAAGTCTGGTTCCTAAGCGTTATCGTATTGGTATTGATATTTTCTGTGAATGCTGACTAGCTGCCTATTTGTCTAAAACGGCCAAAGTCCTGATTACAAGAATATAGAATTGTAAATTTTCCCAGCAGAGCAACAGTTACTCATAGAAAATATATTCCTAACTCTAATAACCTTGTTTTTATCAGACAGCATTAGGAACGACCAACCCTGACTTCTCTGTTGTGTTTTGAATTTTTAATACCCCAGACTCTAGCTTAAGATAGAGTACCTTCAGGGGCTAATTTAATTTACACAACTCATACCAATTTTAATGGTAAAATTGTTTTCCCTTGTTTTTAAGCAACCGAATCAAGGGTGTAAATCAGTCAGACGCTTAGTATTTTTTCCTAGTCAAGGGTGGAAATTTATCATCCCAGAGGGTGATTCATCCTCTTCTATAGAGATACTTATTCAAGAGCTGCCAGACATTTTTAAAGAGGAAACCTAGATGACTAGATCTTCTCAGATAGACAACATCAAGTGATCACACATTCTCTGGGCCTACCTGGAGGGAGGACATGCATGGTAATACTTGCCTGAATTAGTGTTGGAGCAGAAATTGTATACCATCTCTCTCATCAACAAAGAACGTTCCTATACCTTACCACAATCTCATCAGAATCCATTGTTGAGAATGTTCCATGAGGGCTTTAATGTAGATTCCTTTTCCCTTATGTCTGAAGGAGATAAATCTTGCTACAAATATCTGATTTTCATCTAAGTCACTTCATACTAATTTTCAACATCATGATAGTCTTATACTACTCTTCCTTTAAGTTAGTGTTATTAAATAGAAGCAAGAATTAAAATCACTAAACAGTCCTTTTTTTCCTTAGAAAAAGTGTTTTTATTTATAAATCAAAGCCTTAACTACAGTGTATTTCAACACCGTTCTACATCCACCCTACTTAACAACACAGAGGTGTAAATCCAGGCCTGTATATTAATTTAACAAATATATCTAACTTCTTAGTATTCAGATGAATACATATGTCTATATACAACAGATAATTTTTGCATGTGTCCTTTAATCCAGTTCTCCCAAAAGCTTATCTAAGGCTAAGTGAATTTTACGTGCATGAGATACTATGCTGAGTACTTAAAACTGACACTGATAAGTAAGAGCAGTGTCAAAAGTACTTTTCCTTTGCTTTTCAGTTTTGCAGCTGTGAAAACTAAAATTTACACAAAATCAACACAAAGTGTGACATACCATCAACAACATCCAGCAAATACTTGCAATTGCTCCTATTTTTCTAGTTCTATACAGCAAAATCTATACAGCAAAATCTGTACAGCAAAAAATAATTTTTATTAGATACCTGCTGTGGGACTACTCAATTTGTTGTGAATAATTTTACTCGAATAAGCACAAAAAATTGTGTGAAAAATTATTTTTAAAGCCTTCAAAATGTTAAGATGAAGAAGCAAAGTTAAAATGCTTTAAATTTAAGTCCTAAAGAAGAATTTTAGAAAATACTAAAGTAAATTAAATGCCTACTTGTCACTGAAGTTCACTGAATTTCGAAACCTCTTTCCCACCCATTGAAAAACTCAAATGTGTGGTCCCCTACACAGGCACTCAGCTTTCAGAAAAACTGAACAGCCTTCATGAAGCGAAAACAGCTGCTGTCTACTTTTGAAATACTTTCTCAAGTTAAAAAAATTGACTAAGGCCTAAATGAGGATTCTTTCCAATTTTATGAGAAACCCAAATGTCACTACCTCTATGCTGCCCACATGTATTTGGAACAGATTTACAGAATAGTGGGGAAAGTCTATTTGAAAACATGTGAAGACGAGATTTAGCTTTTAAAAATTATGTGCATGTTCTCTACCTCTATATTTTAACACAGCTAAAAATTGTATTTCAAGTTGACACCCAAAAGCAGGCAAGAGAGAGAAGAAATAAGGAAATATCAGGTTTCTTCTCCCTCATCATTCCCCTTTTTATTTTTTCTGATGTATGGGTGATTTTTCAGCTGTCATTACTGTGTTCTGGCTGTAAGGCTCTGTCAAGGGCTGCCATCCAACTCTCTAAGCAAAGGTCACTCAGTGGCAGGGATTGGGAAGTATTAGAGAGCTTACAAGGAGGCAGAGATAATGACAAAAATCCAGTGTTTTAAGCCCCCTGCCATACCCCTCCCACAAAATCCTCATAATGAACTTTCTATGCTATGAGGTTTTGGGTTTTTTTAATCAACACTCTGTTGTTTCACTGAAAATAAATTATATATTTTGCTACATCTCTTCATAACCTGGTTCAACCTTTTGGATTTTAGCTACCAATGTACAGAACAGATTAAAAAATAAGCAAGCCTCAATCTCTAAAATAATCTCTATACAGGCCACCTGATGCACAAACACGCCTTATCCTCAGAATGCAAAATCAGGTCAATAGTGAATTATGGTTTAACCTATTAGCATCCCAACACACCTAATAACCAACAGAGCACCCAATGAGCCCATAACCATATGTGTAGATCAGAAGTCAAAAGTGTTTTTCACAGTGCATTGCAACAAGGATGCCTAACAGCTTTACAATAGGAACAAAGGTGAGGCAAAAGCAACCAAAGGGGAAAATGCCAAATTATAAATTTGAAACCTCTAAAATTCAATGTGTTGGGAAAGAAACCATAGCAGCATTTGATGAGTTACTTGGTTGAATCAACAGATCAATTATTGCGGAAATTATTCGGATGATGTGCAATTAGTTTGTCTTGTTTCCCACCTACAGTGTATTAGTTCTCTGATGTAAGGCTCTACAGCAATTATACTGATGACAAATAATACAATTATTATATCAGTGATGAATAATTCTGCATATGGTTAGTTATACAGGGTATTACCAAGGTCAATTAATAAAAGAAATGAGAAAAACTTGCATCTTGGTGATTTTCTTGGGAAAAACTGCTTGATCATCTTGGTGAAAATAATAGTGATGAGCAGTGACAGAGTGCAGGGCTGGAGCCTCCAAAATTCCAAATAGCAGCCTACACCACCAACTGAAAAGGTGCTCTGGAGCATCAGCATGAGTCAGAGGGCCAATCCACATTCCACATCCAGCCACTGGCAACAACGTAACAACACACTTTTAGAAAAACAAAGTGTCAAAGACAGATATGGACCATGTTTGATCACTTTCTGGTTTTTCTGGGAAGACATTCTCAATCTCAGTCACTTCCTCACCAGAGTATGTGCCAAGTAGAGCTAGCAGGCAAGAACAAACACTTCTCCATCCATCTCAAATCACATCTTTAAAAGAGGAAGGCAATTAATTTTAAAATCCATCCTAACCTTATCTCAGATTGCTTTTATCAAAGTGCCTTAATTGAAACCATATTGTTATTTATAAGGCAAAATTAAGCATATGTGAATGTTTTATTCATCCAAAACTCAGCACTTTCACACAAACTTTTGCCCTTTTTGAAGTTAATACTACATTTTCTGCACTTGTAATTGATTTCCTTAAGGTAATCATAAAGCCCCAAAATAATTTCTCCTGTCAAAATATTGAAAGGTGTCTTCATCTTAGCCATTCTGCCATATGTCTGCAGCGTAAAATCTCATGCCAGGATATAATCAGTAAAAAGAAAAGCAAAATTCTGGTGTCATTAAGGCTGTAGATGTTCCTGCATATCTTATGAGGTAGAAGTTGGCACAGAATACTGTACAGGAATTTTTCCCTCCTAATTTTCCATCTATCTCCCTCTCTTCAAAGCAGGCTTCCCATGGCACAACGTAAAGTGTGATTGAAAACTTTTACCTTGGTCAGAATTCTCAGTTTCTCCCTAAGTCGCAATAAGACCACATGCCAAGGACTTCGGGGTATACTTGATTTACAGTCCCTGCAGTAGTATTCAAATTAAGGACTCCACATAGAGAAGAAAAATATTTCCTGAACACCCAGCCTCCTATTTTAATTATATGGCTAGTAATTTTTGTGTTTTGTTTCCATCAATATATTAGAATTAACTTTATTAATATAAATGTTCATAAAATCTGTATTACTTTGTTTACAAAGAAAACATTTTAAGAATATGCCAAATCTTTAAGCTAAATTTGGCTTTTACAAATATGTACTGTATCTATGTCCACCACCTTCTGTTCCACTGATTGTGTTTTAAAACTAATTAGTACAGTATGAATGGCAAAGCTAACCCACCAGTTATGTTCATTTAGCGATGTAAATTATAAACCACCCTGACAATGCACTGAGTGTTACTTAACCTACTATCCCACATGAGATCCTCAGTGTATTTCTACCTAAAGCAGTCAGAATCTTAACACCACATTTCCTAAAACGGCCAAAGCAGAGCTGTACAGCTGACTCTGCAGGACAAGAGGAATATGAGCAGAAGTGTGATAAGGTCAAGTGAAGGTGCAACAAATTACTCAGCAAAATATTTTTTGTATTGATGGTAGTTCAAGGCTATTTTTAACACAATTGGAAAAATGCAGGAAAATAAAGAGGAGCAAATGAGACTATCAAGTTGAAAAGACAAAGGAGAGCAGTAAGAAAATCCTCGGGTCTAATATTTGTAGATGTTACTGAACAGTTGCTCAATAATAGCACAGGGAACAGGGTTGTAGAGTTTGTGTTCCAAGAGTCAGTGAAACTATAGGATCACAAGCAAAATGGTGCCTCTTCAGGCAGTTCTAAATCAGCTTAGTGAGTGACAGCAGCAACTACACAGGCTCTCTGATGTTACTGCATTACTGAAAGCTAGGAAAAATTCTAGATCAGAGATGCACCGACTTGCTTTAAATGAAAGCAAATTATTTATCCAATGATAATTTAAATGACCTGGAGCTTTTAATTCCAAACATTTTCATTAATTTAACCAAACTAAATATTACCATTCACACAAATTTATGTAAGGCACCATAGCATAATCAACATTTTAAAAAAAAACATTTATTACACAATGACATCAAGATATTTTCATCAAAAACCTAAACCAATGAGAACAAAAATAGGTTTTTGTTAAATCAAAACAACAGTTTAATATTTTAATAAGTTGTAAAACAATAAGGTTATGAAGAAACACCTGTGACCTTAAGGAGCCTCTTTATGGATGCTGCTATTCTAATATATTTTCCTACCAGCCCCACTTTATTATTCTATTAATACTAATTCCACCAAAGGGATGAAAGACGTGCCAGGTGCCACCTGGTTTTTTCATATCCATTGTGCAATACTCATCTTTCTCCCAAAATCAGCCTGCTCATACAGGGCTCTGTTTCAATAAGGCTAAGAGATACGTGAAGATATTTAAAAGCATTTACACAGGAGTTAGCCACTGTACACCTCAGAAGGTACAAGTGTAGTGTAATTCTCAGAGAAGCACACAGCAGGGACCTTATGCTGAAGAGAAACTTCCATTATGAGACATTTCTTCCCTTCTGCTGTGTTCCCATAGGACACAGAAGTTTTTACTTTAAAATTAACATTTTCACATTGAGCATCTCTTCTTGTCTCCAGATTAAAAATACAGATTCTACTTTCCTGCTCTTAAGACCAATTACCTTTCATGCTGAAGCCAGCTATTCCATTTGTTATTTTCATACAATTCTCACAGTCACTTTGTTAGAAGAAAACAAATAAATTAATGCAAATTTCTTCAATCTTAGCACTAACAGTTGCAGACAGGTAATGTTAGGCTAAAGTTATTAATGTTGATATTTTAAATTGGTTCTTAAGGGGAAAGGAACTTTTAGAGAGATGATCTGGTCTTGGCTTCCAGAAACATGCTGTACAACAATTCAAATTTTCTCCTTTATGACTATAAAAATCTATAATTAATTGTTGCAAGTCAAGAAAGAGCATAGTTACTTATTCTTGGGCCTTTAACCCCAAAGCCCAAGAGAAAATAAATAAATAAATAAATAAATAAATATAGATTTATGTCTCAAATCCATATAACACCTGCAAACAGCAAGAAAGGTGCCTTATTCTATCCATCAAGTGTAGTGACAGATTAATAGGAAAAGATATAATATGAACAAAATACAAAAAATAAATCTGTAGTGTCAAAAACTGTGATTGCATTCTCAAGTGTATTTTTGCTTCCACAAAGTTACAACATTAGCATGTCACAAAATATTTTGTGTGTATGGAGGCAGAACAACATCTGCACCCAATGCTCAATGCTCATAAAGGATGAAACTCTGCTCATTACAGAATACATCAAAATGCCTGAAGGTGACATCAAAGAACAGGTAATGTGGGAATCATATGAAATGTTGTAGACAGCTGACTGTAGGGGGTAGGGGAGGTGGAAACACTGATATCAATACCAGATTGTGCTAAACATCCCCTTGTCCATTGGCATTTGCTGGTAGTGTGCAAACCATGGTGCCAATGCTCTTCAGGGCGTATTCTGTCCACAAAACCAGGCAGACACAATATTTGATACCTTTTATTCAACTTGGTCATTTAGCACTTGACCTACAGCCCTCCAAAGAATGCTTCCTGTGAGTTTGGAAGGCTTAGCATTAAGCCCTTACACAACCAGCACATGGTGTACATTACATTTCTCACATACCTTTTACAGATTTACTAAAAACTTCCAAAACAGACTCACACACACTACCACAACTATGCATCTAAATACACCTCCAAATCAAAATTGCATTAAAGTTGATATCGACTGGACACATTAAATAGAAAATAATTAAATTATTAATTTAGAAATAATTAAACAAATAATTTTTAGATTATCAATTACATCTCTCTAAATAAGAGTTAAATTTGCTGGATTCTAGATATGTTAGGAATGAAAATGTGCTGTTAATGTGCCTCTACGATGTTCTGTTAGCTGCCACTGAAATGTTCCATGAAAGACTACTCTCTTCCTCTATCAAGCCCGGTTTGTGAGTTAAAATTTTTAAAGGACAGAATTTTTCCTAAATAAAAAATAATCATCTGGAAATGAAGCTGAACAAAGACCTAGCATGTTTAAAGAGTTTCTGATGCTCCATTAAGATCACTAGGGACATAAAAATGGTCTGACAAATACTAATGCTCCAAAAGGGATTGTGTTTCAATTGATTTTAAGTCAAAATAATAAATTACTTTTCTTGTACATTCTAAGAAAACTCCTAGTGAATCTAAGAGCACATTATGTGATCTTGGGTAGGAAACTGCACATTCTTTGAGCATGAAAGAATTGAATTCATGCTTAAAGGGAATTGGAATTCATTATTACACCACTATGAACAAAATTATTTATTTTGATTTTACATGCTTTTCTCCTCAATATTATGCCAGATTCTGGTTTGAAATTACAGAATTTCTGTAGACAATAGAGAATCACAAAAACAAAAGCACAAGACAGGATAAAAGAAACAAAACCTTGTAACTTTTCAGGTTTTTTAATCCAGAAAAATTTTTGCTATTTGTCTCGATTTTTGAGATTCTTGTCAGTGCCATTTCTGAGCTTCTTACATATATTAATGGATTTGTTCTCCCCTAGTAGCTCCAAGACAGAAATATAAACTGCCACATTACAGAGGATAAAAATAATACATTCTTCACCCAAAATCACTCAAAAATACTTTGGGCAACACTGGAAGCCGAACCCACATTCATATATACAAAGCTCATTTATGAAGTCAGTTTTTCTTCATAGTGAGGATGGATGTGGCAGTAGTGATGTAATAATCAACACTTTACATGCATTAAGTCTCAGTAATAAGAAAGGAATTGCCTCAAAAAAGGTCAAATCCATACCCAGCCAGGCACTTAAATTACCAGCAGAACTGGAAACAAGCTCCATGAGAACTTGCATCTATGATATGGAAAAGCATTTACCAGATGACTGCAGTTATGCATTTTGTAGTATAATCTGTCCAGAAAAAAAAACAAAAAAAACCCAAACAAACAAACAAACAAACAAACCCACAAAAAAAACCCAAACAACACAAAATGAAGGAATATATACAGAAAAAAAAAATATTTCACTGCTGTTTGAAATAAAGGTTTAGCCCAAAAGAAGGAAGGAAGATGGAAACAGCAGTCACATTTGCATGTTCTACCAAAGATACGTTTCTGCTGCTGAAAACTGGGGAAATTAAAAGAAGATGATCCCTGAAGGTGATGTACTCTGCAACTATGTCCCATATTTTTTGTGCTGGCTTGCACGTGCTTAAAATGCCTATAATCCTGAAGTTCTAACAGCAACAAAAGTGTTTGAGAATGAAAGCTTGCTTGTACTATAGCCTTTGTGAACTGCAGCAATGGCTGCTTTTGAGAAATATCCTTTTAACCTTGAAAAGGATTGATGTCCTCATGCAGTGATGTATGGGGATATCTGCTCAGTAGTTATGAGCAATCACTTCACCTTGCAGGCTACAGCTATCTGTAGAGATCTATGCAGTTGCAGGAACTAGTTAATCACTGGGTAGTAGGGGCATTGGCTGGATTAATAAGCACTGCTCTAACAGTGCAGTTGAATCCTGTTGTCACATTTGAGGAAGTTGTATCACAACTGTGACCAAATTAGAAGTTTCAAGAAAAAAAAATCCGATTATGTTGATTTATTAATATGATAATGGAATTCTGATACCACGACAAATTTTGTTGCATGCAATATTAATCCAAATAACAGTTAAGAAACACTACTGTAAGATTAAAAGAAACACCTGACAAACTCTACTATACTCATGACTCAGATGTAAAACATCAGACTACCTTTCCATCCAGCAATGACCCAAATGACTCAACATGTCATTCTGACTCCTTTTTAACAGCTTCTTACTTTTTCATGCCACCTAATAATGAGCTATTCAGGACAGCAAGGAGCTAGCTCAAGGAATGTGTTGCAGGAAGAATACAAATGTCACTAGCAATGAAAAAAGCAACAGAAATTATGTTAGGGCTCCAAATATCACAGGGTAACTGTACTTTAGCCTTTATTCACTGCATCAAATCTTGAAGTCCTCAAGTTTTCCAGCTATTGATCTGGGAAAATAAAATGAAAACCACTAAAAACAAACCCTCTCTTCCCCAAAAAACAAACAACCAAGCCCAAACCCTAATACAAAATAACACTTCAACACCTACCTAAAATTTTCTGAAGTATCAACAGACAGAGTTAAGTTAGTTCATGTTCTGTTAAGTTAGCTCATGTTCTGTCCATCAGAAACTGATAAATTATTCCTTCCTCCTCTACCTACCCAATACAAAATGCAAGTTATGGACTGAGTTGCCTTTGCCCCCTATTTTTTACTGATTTATTCAGCATTCTTAAAGCTTACTGTCACACTTCAGAAGGGTTTGACACATATTTGGAATTTTCTGGCTGTATTTTGTCTTCCCACTTGGATATTTCTACTCCACGTATTACGTGTGTTCAACACTTCTCATGTATCTGAGACACGACGGTATCACTGTTCACTGTAAAAATATGAATGTGTATGCATTTCCAGCCAAGAAATCCCAGAGAACAAGATGCCATCGTAGGGAATTAGGAATGGGCTGATATTTTTCTTACTACAAAGCACCATATTTACAGAGCACCATATTATAATTTATCTCAAAATAACACCAGCAGAGAACTGAGCCATTTGTGCCAGACAAATCTCCAGCTGAGTAGAGTTGGAAAGAGTAAAGACGACCATGTAAATCTCTACCTAGAAAGCCTTCAGAGAGGAGCACAAGTATTGGTAGCACTGATTGTTAAGGCTCCAAGTAGTAAGGCAGAACAAGGTGCATGAAAGGGACAGGGTGGAAAGAAAGAATGTAATAAAGTCAATTCAGTAATGCTCAAGAGTAGTCTGTGTCCACATGCATGCGTTTGTCTGTCTATAAACTGTGTATGATCCTCCCTGTTGTGAAAAAACTAATAACTCCACTAGCCCTAGGGATGATCAGTCAAACAATAAGGGAAAAACAATCACTTTTCCCCACTATAGATGGCACCATCAGCTTGAAGGAAAGCAATATTTTTGTCGTTACCTCTGCAGAATCCAAATTTTCCTCTGACTCTCTGTATGGTCAGCGATTGCCTTAATGTCAGTGCTCAAAGAGCAGAAGAGAAGCTCCAGAACTGTTGAAAATACATGAGCCAGAGACAGGGACCAAATGAATGAGTCCTATGTATAACGCATGAGATTTGACAGATCTGTAGAAGCTGCTGCTAAATAATTCACAACCATAAGAGAACCAAACTGACAATTACAGCAGTCTTTCTGAGAAATACTACTTTTGTCAGCCAAATTTCAAGAATTTTTAAAGCCTTCCAAATGAAAATGAGTAGAGTTCCTCAAGACCAAGCAATAGTAAGAGCAACATGAGTCACACTTCAGGATCAGAAAGGTAAAAAACAAATTTAACTGTAAAACATTAAACAGGATAGATTTAAATCCACTTAGCCAATAACAGGGAGGAATCATAAATATAAACAGAAAAACATAAATAAAAAAAATTCCACCCCTATGGCTCTTTGGGTTTAGGCTTTATAAAACTGAGAAGACAGCAGAACTGGAACAGTTACTCATTGCCCAAGGCAAAGTTATGTATGTTAAAACAACAGTCAAAATGCCATCACCTAAAACATGTCACAAACAATGTTCCTCAGCAACTGGTTTTATAATCCACTCTACTGAAAGGAGCTTCTCTGAGTGCAGCAATGCATAAAACATCTCCTAAATTCCAAGCTAGCATGACAGCTTTGTTACCACAGGCAGTATTTGCTTGCATACAAGGGTAAGGGCTGTAGATACTGAAAGCACTTGGTTCTTTAGATACCTGCTTTTGAAAGGGTGTTGCAGTCATTTGTTGTCTCAAGGCAGAAAGGCTCACTAATATATTTGCCAAGACTAAAAGAGAGAAAAAGGGAAAAGTCTTTCATTCCATGTTTGACTACTGTTACCCTTTCCTAAAACAGAATATAAACATGTAAGAGTCCCAGCTAATCTTGCGTTTAGAAATGTGCATGGAAATCTGCATGCCTTTGAAATCCAGATTGCCTCTCCTTCCTTCAACATCACAAGCAGAAACTGAGCCTTAATTCAGCATTGGATTTGATGCATTTATATGCATTATTTATATTCGCTATTCTTGGGAATCAATATGTCACTGCTTCAGCCAGCCAAACATCCAAATCACTTTTCAGTGTAACCTTCCTGCCATGATTCAGCTGACAAGAACACAGATGCATTCAAATTTAAGGGACTTCCTAGGTAAACAGTTGCTTGAAGACCTATGCAGAGAGCTGGGGAAATTATACTAATTGCACTCATAGCAACCACTTCTGCCCATCTACAACTTTAAGTAAAACAGGCAAACATTTCAATTTTTAATGAAAAAAACAGAAAATAAGGCAAGTAAACAGAATAACAAGAATTAATTCCTAGAATATAACTAAACCCATAAAATTTCCCTCTGGAGAAGCAAATGTTCATCCAGCTGGTTGTGTTCCCTTCACTCCAGTAACCACCATTCACAGTTTGACACAAAAGCGTTCCAGATATAGCAAGGCCTGATTTCACTGGCACTGATCTGTTGGTGCAACTTATCTCAGCCATTTGCCCATCACTTTGCAAGCCATCCTCATGCTGCCATTGCCATCAGCAACTTCCACAAGTCATGCCTTGCATCCAAAACTTCTCCCAACCTCACACAGTTCCTCTGAATTTCTTCTCTCTTTTCTAGACTGTTTCTTTCCTGTGTTCAGATGAGTGGTCTAAAATCTGTCATTTTTCTTTTTGTTAGAAAAGCATCTTAAATATGCCACCACATCTTGAGCAATGCAATAATGCTTCAGGTCTCTTTGCTAATCCTTTCATGGCATCTCCTCCTCTCCCCCAAATACTTCAACTGTATCTTCCATCACCACTCCTCTTCCAGTCACCTTGGGAGGGCTGAAGACAGATTTTGCTTTTTGCTCCATCAGCTTGGCTCCATGTCTTTCAGCCATTGCTCCTAAAACATTTATTTTTCCTTTTGTTACCCAGGGCTTCCACATGAAGGAGACCAATGTGCTGCAGAAAAAGCATCTAGTTCAAGGATCCATATGCATTTGCACTCGCACCCAGATTCCTAAATAATTTTTCTAAAACAAAAAGATTATTTTTATTAGGCATGAACAGACTAATCCCTGCCTGGCCCATAATGCACTTGGAATTATCTTCTTCAACCCATTAAGTCTGTGTTTTTCACATTTGTCAAAATAAAATAGGTATGCAAAAGTGTCTTCAAGGCTTCAGATAACTAGCTTGGTATGATAACTGGTTAAAACACTGACATCTGTTTCTACCACTAACATGCTAGTTCCTGTTTATGGAGGAAACAAATATATTTCTTTAAAATCCTATTGCAAAAGGCAATACAGAAAAGTTGTGGAACATGAAGAAGAAGAACTGTACAATCCGTAAAAACATTTAGGATTGGTATAACATGTTCTTTTGCCTAATAGAATTCATGTTCAGTATTAGGAAAAAGCAACTATTTCTACGAACTTTTAAATTTTTCATCCATCAGTATTTCCCAGTTATCACATAAACAGGCTAGCAAGATTTTTGATTGAGAAATTTTTGTATTAATTACCATTAATTACATGCCTCCAAGGAAAAAGTTAATATTTTGGCTTGTTTTAAGTTGCTGGAACAGGGCAATGGGATGGAGTAAATACTGGAGGAGAAAAAAAGCCAAAACCGAAAAATTAAGCCAAAAAGGAGGGTTTGAGAGGCAGCGGGAAGGGTAAGATCATTGCTACCTAAATTGCCATAAAACACAAGCCAGCTTTTGTAGTTGTTGACCCTGCAATGATACGGAACAGCCAGTTTGGTAAATATTATTTGATATTTACCATCAGAGTCTCAAAGGAAAAATCTTCATGGATATTTGAATCTCCCTTTGCTTCTCTTAAACTTGTCAGTGAAGACAGATATCTCATGCTTTAGCCACCATCAACACAAAAAGATAAAATTGAATACATCCAACTCAGTCCCAGCAAATGCAATCTTGAGAACAAATGTTCCTTCTCTCCCATACACACACATTTATCCCTGGTGGCAGCAATACTAAAAAACACATTTGAGCATACTTACATAAGCAAGAACAAATTGTTTAGTAAGCAAGTTAGAAGTTATCTAATACGCAAAATTGCCTTGTCTGAATCCCATATAAAAGCCATTTAAAAAACTAACAATGCAAAATACAGTTAGGTTTCCACATTTAAGCACAAACAGGAGCACTGGCTAATTGTCATGTACGTATTTATTTTTGCACGTGGAAGCTTCTTCAGAGTTTTCTTTTTCTGCAACGAATTGAAACATGTCACACTATATTCAACCATGGCATACTTGGTAACAAGGACTACAGTAGAATTGTACCTTGTGCATCAAAGTTATGGGTAATACAAGATACCAATTTGACAAGATGAAAAAGACATAGCAAGTCTATTTTTATTCTTAAAAAAAAATTGCCTTTTTTTTTTTTACAGATATGATTATGTAAAGGAAGCAGCAAACAGATTTATTTGCTAATAGTGATGGGGGGGAAAGAGTTTTGACTTAAAGAACAACATCACTAACAGCAGTCATTCCTTTTTCTTAGGAATGACTGAATTTCAAAACCTTAGTATTGCACAAAGTCTAGGAAACAAACCTGTTCCCAAAAATTTTTATGCCAAATAGAAAGTTATTCCAATACAGCCAAATCTCACAAAAAATGGAAATTTTAAAATCACAATTTGAGATGTACATTTTTCAATAAAATAACCTGACATACTAAAAAAGAAAATATTTTTCTTTTTAATATATGGAACATAAACATTCATTTTTTTGCAAAAATACAAGACAAAATAAGGCCTGTTTCACATTTCCCCATCTGGAGAGTTACACATAAAATACAAGCATGAATCTGTGAAAGGTTGATACGTGTTTCCCATTTTCTAGTTCAATTTAAGACAAACTTTTTTCACAAAGCTCTGTCCTCCAGCCTATTCTTTCATTTTTCATGCCCATATTTAAACCAACATCCTTGGGCTTACTGGTTAAGTCCTGTCCAATTTCCTAAGACAGCTGTCTGGAACTGGGGAGCTGGATCCTTACTTCTGCATAAAATTTCTAACCAATAGGTGAATCAAGTAATAGTAACTCATTAGGTGGGTTAATCCCCCACCTTACAGTAGTGTGTTAGAAGAACCCTCTAAATCATGTTCCCATGTAAATTAATACATATTATCCTGGGCTTAATCCTTGTCAGCTGAGAAACAGGAATATGGGCCCTGGAGTTTGGGGCACCACCATTCCAGTGTTCATGCAGGACTAAATGCTCTTCACAGCTCTCTAGAAGGATTTAATCTGAGAGGCATGCACAATGAATGTTTCATGCACACTTCAAGAATTAGGCATTTTAAAACATTACAGACACAAATACTTCTGCTTCTCAGTGGCTGGAGTACTTCTTTTATCCAGTAGCCCTGTGGCTAAATCACTTGTTCAGGAAAGCACTTCACAGTGTTGTCTCTTCAGCCTGAGGAGGCTGGAATATGAATATTTCCCTGCAGAAAGTACATCCATACACCTGGCTATACACAGGGTGTCTGGTGTGACATAATTCACCTTCCCACCGAAGCCACACCACTGAGCAAACCATGATTCATGATTTACTGGACCTGAAAGAGGACTGATTCATTGTATGACTGTGACCCTCTCCCCTAGACATAAAGATGTTCCCTTGGAGAATACCTCAACCCCTTCACCCAGGCTATCTTCAATTGAATGAGCATATGATGGTCTGCTGTCAACATATACTTGATCTTAGTTAGGTCTGTATGAGGCCAAGAGATAACTAAGCTTGACCTTACTAGTCAAAACATAAGCAGAGTCTGTGACACTATAGCTAATAGTACAGTTACAAGAAAGAAAAATGAAGGATTCATAAGGTGACACTGACCTCTGAGCACTAAATGTAAAAGAGTCCTCACTGGTCTCATTCTCAAATCATAGTGCCTGTGGCAGATTGACCACAGCTGGCAGGTAAATCAGTTAACCCCCAAGCAGAACAGGGGAGAGAACTGGAAGGGCAAAAAGTACATGAATGATCAAGATACAGGCAGTTCAATGAGTGATGAAAAAGAAAGGAAGAAAAGCAACCCCTCACCACCAGTGGACTTATGCCTAGCCAGAGCGATGCCCAGGCAACAGCTATCTGGGAAAAAACTCTCCCCCTCTTCCCACACCCCCCACCCAAACACACACATTTTATTGCTAAGTATAACACCATATGCTATGACAGATATATCCATTTGGTCAGCTGGGGTCAGCTGTCCCAGCCCCATCCCATCCCAGCATCTTGCCCACACCCAGTCTACACACTGAGGTGGCAAAGTGAGAAACAGAGAAAGCCTTGATGCTGTGCAAGGACTGTTCATCAATAGCTAAAACATCGGTGTGTTACCAACATTAGTTTGGTCACCAGCCTAAAACACAGCATTGTTTGGACTGCCATGAAGAAAATCAGCCAAATTTCCCACACTCAGCTGAACCCAGTACATGCTGAATCAGCTCAGACTGCCTTCACACTCCTTTTAATTTCCAGGCCCGTACATCTGTCTATTTTCACAGAACTAAATGTGCAAACAGGCAGAACCACCTTAGGATCCTCAGCTCAAGAAACACTTTTGAAGACTTGGACGTTTAAGAGCTGGCTTGAGATGCTGCATCCAGCTGCTATAAATCAAAATTTCCTTTTAGTCATTTCCGCTGTTATTCAGCCAGTACCCATGGGAGCACAAGGATGCCATGAGATGAGAAATACTAACATGTGGAAAAGCTGAAGGTGTATTAGCACACCTGCTGCTATCACTGTAGCCCATGGAGGGCTAATGAACTCAATTCTTCACTTTTTGTATGGGTATAAATAGTTCTTTTTTGGAAAAAAAAAAAAAGTACTATCTCTAAACGGACAATTAATATAGGAAGGATATACTTTATACCAGGAACAAAGAAAGGTCTCATTCTGACCTTAATTAATACCTATAGAAAAATCACTCATTATCTCCAAACTTTGAGAGTATTTACAGCTGGAAACAAACATTGCACCTTACAACATCCAACTTACTTGTAGGGTGCCCTGAGACCTTGTAAGGGGGTCCTACAGCTGCAACACATTGCAAGTCATTTACACCATTACAAAATGTTCTACAACACTTGCAGCTTAACAGCAGCTACTCAAATCTGTCAGCACAGGCTGCAGAATAAGAGCTCACTCCGGCTCAGTTCCTTCAGTGGCATTTTGGCACTGCCACCAGGTTGACAGCTGCTCTGGCTGGTGCTCTGTAGCACATAAGGAAGCCTTGAGTGGGACCAACACAATCCAACTGGAGCAGGGACAGCCCTCCTCCCTGGAGGAGGGAGGAGAGCATTGTCACACTTCTGGGTCTCAGCTGAACTCAGCTTGCTCCACCAGCCCTACAGAGATTTTACCACCAGAAAGAAAGGCGCCCCAGCCTGTGACACAGAATTGTTTATAGTGGTAACTTCCCATGGCTGCAGCCAGCCAGAGGCAAGCATGGCTCAAATGGGCTGTTTACTTCTCATTCCCGGGCAAGCTATGTCTGGATTAGATCTACAAGCGTATTGTAACTCCATAAATAATAAGCCCACTTTCATCTCTTGCCAAAGAAAAGAACCAGGAAGACTGCAGTTAGCATTAATTCTGGCACACATCTGCAGAAAGGACTTGTCCTTTCAACCTAGAAATTTTGCCTGCATTTCAGTATCTTTTTATAGAAGACATGACATAGACTGCAACCCATGTGATGCCACTGTGCTATTCAAGCCAATTTGAATTTTTCAAGCAGGATTTCCTGCTACATGCTACCATGTATTTCAAGATTTATTGAGGATGTTCCCATCATTCCTTGTTGCTGTCATCAGTAAAACCAAATTTTCCTTGGCAAAAATTTTCTGTCTATATTATAGTTCATATTGATTAAACACATGATGTAGAAAATTAAATGGGCAGTGAAAATACAGATGGTTCTTTTCTAGAATGAAATATTTTCAAAAGGCATTATTTATGCTGATTGAACTTAGTTACAAAGACAAAAAATTGCAAATTTACTAGATTGGTACCTCCTAAGCTACATTAATAAAGATATTTTTTCATCATTACTTATGGGATGTGTCTATGAATATGAGGTAGGATGCACAAAACGGCCCCTGTGAGATGATACACTCCTAGATGAGTGAAGTTTTATAAAAGAATATTGGTTTTTTCCAACTGCAGAGGCAAGCCTAAGCTGGGTTTTGTGAGCACAGGAACGTTATATACCACTGTCTAGATCCAGCCCACACACAGACTTTGGTTGGATTTCTGTACCAGGTGCCCAAATCTCTGCTGTACCCTTTACAAAGTGAATACCAGCTGCCTGAAAGTAGCACACAGGAGGAGAGGAGACACAGGAGTGGTGACAGTGCCTGGCTTGCAGAGGTGTTTGTGAGGAGAGCACGTAGTTCCTTTTACATTTCTTGCCCCAAAGCACGAGGCAGAGCTGACTGTGCAACCACCATCCCTAGGGCCTGATTGTCCACTCCATTTCACATGTCATGGTTGTGCAGTGGAAATCAATGAAGTTATACAGCCAGAAAATTGGTGAAACAGAGACTGGCCCTCGCCCCCTGGAGGGGTTTCAGTTCACTGGTGGGAGAAACAATCCTTGTACATACATTTGTCAATCTGGTCCCATTTAAGTCAATTAAAAGTATTGCTTTTGACTTCAAGGGAGTCTAGTCACATTTGTGTACTGTTCAGAAGGTGCTCTGCGGACTTTTCAAAAGAAAGGTCTTTTTTTCCAGGTAGAGGTTAAAAACCTGTACACACTAATGATGAATGGTATTTAAATAAAGTTAGCAATATTCTTTAAATTTGAAGATGCAAAGTATTCAAATGTTCTAATGCAAAACAGCAGGTTTCTGATAATTTTTAGAATGGCTATAATTAATCTTCTACATCTGACAGAAATAAAGACAAGATCTTTAATCTAAGGTTGAGAATTCATACAAGGTAAAACTTTTAAGTTGTGTACAAACTTACACATTCTCTTTTAGAAGAATTCCTAAATTCACTTGGAACAGAAGATGCCATGCAGTGAACTTCAGTTTACCAGCAGGGTGTAGGGCCCAATGAAATGATGGCTACTGACCCACACAGTGACCTTTGCTTATGGTCTCACCAAACAATCACTGCTGACATCTGTTACATAAAGGACAGAATAATAACAGGATACGCTCTAGCAAGACGGTAACCTCTCCCTCCACTTAAAGTTGTTTTCAAGTTTTTCACACTGATGCCATCAAAAAGTTAATAAACTTTGGACTTTTTTCATGCAAAATAAAAAATGCCTGTAACTTTATTGATTATTAACATTATTTTTTCCCTCTTGACTTTATATAGAGTAGATCATGTGGCATTGCCAGGCATGTAAACTCAACCTAGGAGCTCAGTTAACTGAGGAACACAGCATAGGAGTAGCATAAAAAAGACAGTGTGATTCACCCTAAAACAAACAAAAAAGACATTAAACATTTTGCAACAAAAATTTAAAAGAGAGGTGGACGTAGAATGAGATTAAGTTTTGCATTATGAAAGGGTATGAAAAATTAGACAACAGGCAGAGCACAGAAAGGAGAGAACCAAGAAAAAAAAAATAAGAGTTTGTCATTATGTCATTATTTCACATTCTTCCTAAAAGAAAAATCAGTCCTGCCAGAATAAATACACGGTGGGTTTTTATTCAGGGAAAAAAACCTGTTACAGTTGTATGATAACTCTTTTAAGCATGGAAATATGCTAATCAGAATATGTGCTAACTACGCCAAAAGCCTTTCTCTGATGTCCAAAAATAACTACTTCACTAGTATGGAGAGTTTTTAAATTAATCTGAGTACTACAGCATTCTCATTTTGAAGAGGAATCCTTCTATGACAAAACATAAGACTCCATTCTACCTTTACAAAGTATTAGTGCATAGTTTTTCTGTGTATTAAAAAAGATTTTAAAGTTACAAGAGTACAGAGAACACTGGGTGGTTTTTTTTATACTCACCTGTCATGGTTTAGGAATGGTATCCCTCAATTAATACTCCCACTAAAAAGAAAACCACAGGCCACTCCCCTCCCTGTGTGAGACACAAAGGGCAGAAATTGCAGGTTGAGATAAGAAGACTTTACTGGAAACAGGATGAAATAATCAGAACATCATTTTTTAAAGGTGACTAAGATTAGGAAGGTTACTTCAATAAAAACTGAGTGCTCAGTCTCCTGCCCACCAAAATTGTAGTCAGGTGGGGGTTGGCCTTTTTTTCCGGGCAACAACTGACAGAACAAGAGGACACAGTCTTAAGCTGTGCCAGGGAAAATATAGGTTAGATATTAGGAAGAAGTTTGTTACGGAAGTGTGATAAAATATTGGAATGGTCTACCCAGGGAGGTAGTGGAATCGCCATCCCTGGACGTGTTTAAAAAGAGATTGGATGTGGTGCTCGGTGCCATGGTTAAGTTTAGTTGAGGTGCTGGGGCATGGGTTGGACTTGATGATCTTGAAGGTCTCTTCCAACCTGGTGATTCTGTGATTCTGTATCCCCTATTAGCCACATCCAGCCTGAAGCAAAGTTAGACTAAGATACAAAGCTTGAGAAGTTAAAATAGTTTTGAATGGGAAGTGAATCTCTTTTTTTGTTTTTAAGTGTATCTATATTTTGCAAGGCCCCAGCATATTACAGAAATTGTCTGAAACAAAAGTTTAACAGCTAATTAATCACAGAAGTTTATCCTTTTCAGGAGGACAGAGCATCTGCTGAACACAAGTAGCTTACAAAGACCACGATGAAAATAAAAGTACCCCAGAGTGCAATATGTGGAGAGAAGCCACATCCGCTTACACAAATTACTATGTATTACTGCTATATTTTGGTGGGATTTTTTTGGTAGAACACTGTACACATGTGACACACAGCAGCATACACTTGTTTGGGTACCAAATGCCTGGAACATCAGCAGCACTCAGCCGGAATCCTGAAGGAGAACTCAGCGCAGGTCTGAGTGCCCAGTGAATTACTGTCTTCATCTAATGAAGCACAATCACTTTCATGTCCTGTTTACAGACACATCGTGGTGATGCATAGATCTTGCTAAAGGCAGAATTATATAGCAACACTCTTTAAAGAAATTCAGATGAAAATATAGGTCTTATAACAAACTGGGCTGCAATTTCCTTGTGATTCTTCCACTAACTGATTCAACTAAACATGACAGAGTTTTACTAAAAATATTAAATCTTTCTATAAATCTTTACGCATTTCTCTCTATTCAGCTTCATAAATGAAAGAAAGATTTTGATTAATTGTAAGAAATAAGTTACATGAGACAGCTTCTGGTCTCTCTCACACAGGAAGGATTACAAAAAAGTTGTGTCTGAGCTTGCACTGTGTGATGGGTTGAGCCTGAGCTGATGGACAGCTCGTTTGACCAGTGGCGCTTTTCGAAATTTCCATATATAAAGGCTGAAGGGACAGGAAGTTGCTCTTTTTTGGGGTTTGCCGTTCCAGCGGTG
>VZTH01002984.1:134328-301970 GCA_013397815.1 Aleadryas rufinucha | reverse complement strand
AGAGTCCTCACTGCAGGGGGGTGGTCTCTCTCCTCTTCCTTGGAGCTGGGTCGAGGTGGGCGCCCCACTCCAGGCCGGGAGAGGGTCCCCCGGTGGAGTCCAGACGCTCTGGTGATCTGAGCAAGTCCAGAGGAGAAGAAATCAAAGCCAAGTTTTCTCTCCGTCTCTCTCCGAGGAAAAAGGAGCCGAAAAGCCGGGTGGAAAAAGCAGGCAGGGTGCTTCCTCCACACTTCTCCCCACACAGCCGAACACAGAGCAGAGCGACCTTGAAGCACAGATTGTTTTGAAAAGTTCGCCCGGCCGCTTCTCTCTGCTCTCCCAGGCTCAGTTTAAAGGCACAGGACTCATGTTTGGGCATAGAGCGATGGTAGGGGATACACATGACATGGTCACCCCAAGACACACTGTAACCTTCCACCTTTGAGCACCACCCCAGGGACCTGTTCATCAATATAACCACTGCCCTCCTCTGAGCACGAACAGAGATCAGGGCTAGCATGCCACAGGCAGCCTTCTCCTGTGATCATTGAACTCAAAATGTTTTAGTCAGACATGAAAGAGGGAAGATGGATAAAAACCAGCCTGACCTCCTCAACATCCATGGGGAGACTAAGAAGCTGCAAGTCATCAGTGCAAGGCAGGACTACGATACAGATGCTGTAATGGAACTGCACAGTCGGTGGCACAGTCTCAGCCTGATTTTTGATGAAAAAAAAAACCCACTGTCTGGAAAAGGGAAAGCAGAAATGACCTGAGTTGGTGAAGTCATATCTCCTTTCACATTTTGCCAGGGCAAAGGGGACAATCTGTTTTCACTCCTGATGCAATCCTATGAACTGAAAGGAATAACAGGTTGCATAGGATTCAGTGTCATTTTCAATAAGGCAAAAGGATTCAAATTTATCTTCACTGTAATTTAGCACAATTTGGCTTGTTAGGAATCCTGAAGAAGTACCAATGACCTGATGAAGTCCACCGTTCATGCTAGGAAAGGCATCCTTGTCAAAGCTTGGACTTATTCATAGGTACACTAATTTCAGTTTATGGGAAGAGAATCGCTGTGCACTGGCTCTGTGCTAAAGTGAAAGAAAACCATCTTAAAAACTAAACTTTCTGACACAACTCACAGAACTTCTAAAAGCTTTTTCTAACTACACTATGGAAAAAAATTGAAACCTATGAAAAAGTTTAGAACATGGAGTATTGCCAATATGCCCAACACTTCATGCAGTGGGTTCCAGCTTTTAGTATAGTATATGCATCTCAGCTTCCTTCCACCTTTATGGAGAGTAAAGCTGAGATTTTCAAAGAACATCCCTCTTTTTTCCTTTCCAAACAAAGCACTTCTAATCAAAACACCGATTAACACTCTCCTTTTAAACAATAAAAACACACTCTACCTAGAAGCAATCCAGTGTTTTATCTTGTAGATCTATCATGCATCTCATTCTTCGAGCTTCTTTGCTCTAAGGCGTTTCAGAAGAAGCATTTAGATAAAAGCCTACCCCAGCACAATGATGTTACCACAATAAATGGTAGGCAGGCAGCATCAGCACCCACACCTGGGCATAAACACTGCAGCAAGACCCGTGCTCCTTGGTAACAAGGAGCCCGGGTTGCAGAAGATGATTTCACCGAATGATGTTTTGAATGCTTGCTTTTTGAATGCTTGAAAATCCTATGGTGACACTTCCAAGAGTAGATGTTCTTTATTAATATGCTACTACAAGCATTTTTATATTCTTTTTCTCTCCATGCAGCCTTACAATCACTTATCAATTGTACCACTCCAGGGGCCTAGTGCTGTCTCAGTGGGAATTAGTGTTGATTGCCCCACTGTACATCACCTATGTTAGTTTTTCCTTGAAAGGTTCTCACTTAGATCCTGCTGTTTTATAGTTCAATTTAAGTCCTACTGTTTTATAATTCAGATATAGCACACAGAAGGGTTTGGGTTTACCCCAGGATATGTTTTACAGAACTGCATTGAAAACCAGCACTCACTTTTATTGAAATCATTCATGCTGTAAGTTTTAGTCTGCTTGAGTGAAAAAGAACGTAACATTTCTACAGTGATGAAATACAGAATGTTTTTCTATGCAGAAAAAAAAAATGTTGTTCCACAATAAAAAAAAAAATATTTAAATGTTCATTCGATTTTTTTCTCTTTGTAAATGTAGAGTACATCCCTTTTTTGATGTTCAATATACACAGGGTATATTTTATAAAACTTAAGTCTTACCGAAACCATCCACACACAGATTAATGTTACTGAACAGCCTCACTTGGAGAGTGGAGGATTTGCTTTTTTCAACAAGCACCAGACACTGGTATCTCATTTCAAGCATGGCCTTCACTACAGAGAATTAGGAGCTGTGAAAAAAATCAGTGGGCTATTATTACATTTCACCCTGTGTTCTTCACAGCATCTCACCCAATCCTTTTGAGATCCAAGACATTTTGATCCACAGCTTTCTGCAAGTCAGCTCGACATTTACCAAGGTCTGCATGAGAAAGGTGCTGTGGCTCTGCCTCTGCTGATCCACCCAGGCACAGCTGGGCCACGGAGCTGAGCTACAGCTGGCCCTGGGAACCCCACACTGTATTGCTCTGTGCTTCTAGTGCTGTCTAATTCTCTGCCAATAAAAAGCCATTTGAGAGAAATTTAAATGCCTTCTGGTATTTCTGGCACAGGGAAGGACTGCGAGGCATTGTTGCATCCATCTGCATTTTCAGCACTGAACAGCATGTTGTTTATTCCATGTCAAGCATCACATTTCCCCATATGAAAGGCAGAAAATACCTGTGCAGCCACAGAGGCCCTTTTAGATTGGGGAAAGTAAAACAAAATCACAATAAGAACTCTGAGAGGAATTGTGCTGGGTCACATCTCTTAACAGTTGCCTACAATGAGCTGATCACAGAGTGGCTGCCAGTCTGCTGGCAGCAGGAGAGTTACCATAGCAAATTCTATAAAAATAAAGAAACAAAACAACAATTACAGTAACACTGACAAATCCATTAGCCTCTTACCAATACATTATGCCTACGGAACGCTGAGGTACTTGATGAAGGCACTGTCACTGCCAGACAGATTTTCTATCTGAAACAAAGCATGAATTAATTCATGAGATGCAACGCAAATGGACATTGCTTTTGCTAACTTGTAAAACTTGATCAAATCTATGAACTGCATTTCAGCTCCTTCTAACTTCTGGGTGACTGCTTCTCATATGTTTTAACATATTTTGCAAAACCTTATTTTCCAAAATCCTGAACTTCTACATAAAACATCAATATAGGAGCACTTAAATTAAATTAAACTTTCTAGTCTCCAGTTAGTAGATTCTACTCTATGGATTCAAAATTAAACTCACAATACATGTTTTAGTTTCCTGCCTAGGAAACTAGAAAGAAATCCTTGGACACTTTAAGTACCCAATAACCTACTACTTGAAAGCTGCTATTTAACATCTGCACACATTTAGAGATCATATAGATGCAACCCATGTTTTGTGTATGTGTGTGTGTGTGTGCATATACACAGAACAAATGTATGCAGTAAATGTCAGCTCAATGCACAACCTACTCATACACAGAAATATATTTTACTGCTCTTTTCCATTTATTAAGCCATATTCATGAAACTCCAGAGCCTGAAAAGAACTAGTCTGGATCTCATGTAGCGACGGCTGAGCCAAAATCCATTCAACCACTTCACCCCTCTGTCACTTCTCCCTTCATTGACATTCATTGATATATAAACAGAGAGGATGTATCCAAGCAAAGTGGCACATTACTAATTACACCATCTTCATTAATACTGCATTATGTGTCTCTGTGCTGTAGAGAATTGACAATGTAAAAAGATGTCAAGAGCTTATCAAAATGTGCATATAAATATTTGGTCCAATTTTTAACATGAACATACTATCAGTCTCTGCTTCAACAGTCCAAACTGGAAAAAGGGTCGTTTATCAGCTGCTAACCAGGAACAAAAGGCAAATAGCCTTAATTTCCTAAACACTCAGCGCTATTTGCGTCTTTCCTGTGCCCCTTAGTTAATTAGGCATCACTGCAGAATAAGAAATCTTCACTGTGCTACAGAGATATTTGTCTGTAAACAGAGCACTTCCATTTGAAAAAGTCGTAACTAAAAGATAAGGAGAGGTCTTTATCAGAGTCACACAGAACTTTAGGAAAATCACTGCGTAAGGACCAGTCAGAAGGAAGATTTCTAGACAGGAAATATCAAAATAAATAGGAAGGTATCTTTCTGGCCAAGTGTAAAAGGAAGACTGTATCTTACATTTGCTCTACTTGTAACTGTTTAAAAATATCTAAATAAACAACCAGCCTCAGTCAGAGTGATATTAGTGTGTGCCCACAATCAATGTGGATTTAAATGAAAACAATTGTGGATTGTTTTCACAAGTGCAAGAGATCAGGATTAAATAAAGAGGTATTGCAGCAACTCTGAGTGCTGCAGAGTCTGCAAAGGATCGCTCACTCTGGCAAGTTCCTCGCCCAGGTACTGATTAACGCTTTTCACCGCCGAGCAAAGCTTTATGTTTTCCGCAACAAATAACAGCAAGCAGGACAAATCCAAGGAGAACATGCAGAATCTCTTTTGTTCTTTCCACCTTTCTCTGCTTCTCTTGGAGACTAAGAATTTGGCACTTGAGCACTGGCAGGACATATACTATTTTAAGTAACGTGTACAACTGTGACCAGCCACAATGAACCAAATGAATAAATACACAACTAGGAATAGTATTCTTCATCCAAGTTTAACTCTGCAACTGTCTCAAAACAGAATCAGCTGCTCCCAGGACAGAGACAAAAAGCTTTCCCAGAGTCAGGAATGGATTTTTTTCTGCCCATACTTCAAGTGTTTCTTCCATTTTGCCACTTTGTGAGAAGCCTCACTGAGCACTTCTTACACAGAACTGAGATCCCAGATGGTACCCTACTGTAATTTGGGTAATATTTTTGTCAGAACTACAGTCAGTAATAATTAGAAATTAATAACTCAAGGGACACATTGTCCTGAGAAACCTATCAAGCTATCTTTTAATCTTGTAATTAAAGTTCAAACACTTTCTGTCATGTAAAAATCTATGCATTCTAAGAAATAGTTCAGTCATTAGTGTATAATTTCATTCATTTACAGACAGCAGTATACTAATTAAAGTCAGTGTGGAACTTGGAGATGACCTAGTAGATTTTTTGCTTCTTCTTCATTTAGTTATCTCTGATGATTATCTTTTATGCTGCTAAGATGCAAATACAGATTAATGCAATTAAAATAAAGTTTCCTAAAACCAGTTTATTTTTACTGAGTTTTCTTGGGATGCAGTTGACTTTCTTCACAGCAGCCTGTATAATCTGTTCTCTGCATTTGAAGGTGAAACAGTGTTTGTGGCACACCAACATTTTGGCTACTGCTGAACAGTTCTTGCCAAGGCAAGCACCAAGAACCAAGGCTTTCTCTCCAACCTCACACACACACAGGCCAGCAGGTTAGGGGTGGCCAAAAGGCTAGAAGGGGACTCAGCTGGAACAGCCGCCACCTCCACTCACTAAACAAACATTCCGTTCCATACAATGCCATGCTTAGCAATAAAATCTCAGGGAAATGGATAGGATGCAGGGATGTTCATGAGGGCATTTGTCTTCCCAAGAAATCATTACACATATTTGATAGGAGAGGGAGAGAGGGTTAGGGCAGGAGTTTTGCTGCTGGCTGGGGTCAGCCCACCACACCACTCTTTCTGAATATTTTCTGTAGCTATTATCTATCTTGCCTCCTGTGCATTTCACTCACTGCATTCAAATCACCACTTAAGTGATCCAGCAAGAGCAATTCCCTGCATACTTTCCTCAGTGAAAACACGCCACCTCTTCCTTCAAGCTGACCTTGGTAACAAAGCAAAGTCATCAAAATCTCAAAACTAAGCAAATAGTCTGGAACAAGGAATATATTTAATTTGATATATGGAGTCACAGAATATTCTGTGTTGGAAGAGTCATCCACAAGGATCATCAAAATCATCTCCTGACCTTACACAGGACAGCCCCAAAAATCACATCATGCACCTGAGAGTATTGTCCAAACCCTTCTTGAGCTCTGTCAGGCTGGTGCTGTGACCACTTCCCTGAGGAGCCTTTTCCAGCGTCCAATCACCCTGTGGGTAAAAAATAAATTTTTTCCTAATATCCAGCCTAAACCTCCCCTGACACAGCTTCATGCCATTCCCTCAGGTCCTATCTCTGGTCACCACAGAGAAGAGATCAGTCTTGCCCCTCTGCTCCCACCTGTGAGGAAGCTGGAGACCACTTTTATCTATATAAATATAGACAAAATGCTTTCCAAATATTGAGCTTTGAGAGCTTTTATTTCTAAACAAGCATTACATGAGAAAAAATCATGTGTTTCTATTGAGGGTACCAATATCACCCTGCAATTTTAGTGCAAACTGATCAAATTCTCCTGCTGATCACCAACTGATTGATGTTTACTAGAAGAGTATGAAGAACTACTGAACAATTCCAGTGGTACTAAGTAATTTCAAGGACTACTGAAGAACGTTCTTCTACATAGACAAGGCTTTCACAGCACAACTGTTTAATATTCCAGAAATATCCATGCAGTGATAATTCTGTTTAAACATTTACATAAGTGAGGCCCCTGCTCCGTCAGAGCACACCACATTTGGAAACATATCTTCTCACATGATAATAGTCTGCTTGTGCCCTACATCCCTCTGGCACAGGAACAACACCTTTCTGTATTGATAAGACACCCAGGTAACTAGGCAAGATCTTGAATCCCAGTGCCCAGTCTTGCAATTTTGATAGGCAGACTGTAAGGAAGGAGCAACCAATTTCCATCTGTACACAAGCAAATAGGCTGAAGAGAGCAGAATGTTCATAACTAAGCAGAATGTGTCAAATATTGAGCTAGCATCAGTTGAAGGCAAATTTTCAAATGCTTTGAAATCCCAAGCCTACCCCCTTAACAGCTGCAAGTAAGCCATTTTCTCCCAGTTCCACACCAAACCCAACACCAGTGTAAAATCAATACCTGTGTTTCAATAGCCAGAGTTACAAATACTCACAGAAAGAAGTGGTATTATTATAAAGTCCCTGTGCAAAGCAAATAAGTGGGTCTGAAACTATTTAAACACCAAACATGCAACTATTATTGAGGAAAACTGACAATACAAGAAATGGTTTTTTGAAGTCAAAGTGAGGTACTGGAAAAGGAGTTGTGCAAAACAAACAATTTGATCAGTGTTTGCCATTGTGGCTCAGTTTTTCTTTTTTAACTTCAGAAGAAATACCTGTGGATAGCATTGCCTGTTATTGTTCTCTATCAGTATTGTAGCACGCCATGCTAAATCCAAGGCATGTGAACTATAGGGGGGATTCAATTTCCATGCAAAAAAAGCAATTCATTATGCTGACTGCAAACTGTATGGGATGGAGGGAAGCAAGAATCAATGAAAAGCAGGGTTATTTGACTATATGCACAGATTTAACTGCTGACATAAACATGTACTCGTCAAAGTCAGGTGTACAAAAGGCTACCATGAGTCTTTTGAATCCTTTCTTTTAGTGACTAATAATAATAAAAATGACACTATCTGGCTACATATAGATTATAAAGGAGCAACTACAAACACTAGCATTTCGAGAGCAAAGAAAAGGTTTTCAGTGTTTCTTTACTAGCAAGGAACACAGGAAAATAAAATTACGATGATCTTCCCATAACCAAACTCTATTACATTTGATGGCAATAGCTTCCACTTTTACCATATTTTCAACACTTCCCAGAAGCAAGGAGGGCAGTGGCGGCCTAATGCCTTATATTTTCCTAGGTTACAGTGTAAAATGTGACCAAGGGCATGTATTCTGTTACCATCTTCATGGGCTGTTGCAGCAGGTTGGGGCAGTGTTCGTTATCTGCTACCATGACTCACCCTTGATAACTCCCTGTTGGAGCTATCTCTGTTAATGGGCAATCAAGGACCCTGCCACGTGACTCATAGATAACTCGCTCTGGACTATCTCATGTTAATGGGCCCATCAATGCCTGGCCTCATGACTCACCATCCCATTGTGAGATGCTCCACCCAGGAGGAGGAACTGAGAGTTCCCAGCTGTATATAAATCAGAGGTTTGGAAGAGCACAGGCAGCCCTTACCTACGGGACTTCCAGAGGACAAGAGCTACACCGCTGGACCTTCAGGTGAAGACCAGACTCTTTTTCTACAGGATCACTGCTTCAACAGGACCACTTCATCTGGACTGCCATCAACACCCTGACCAACAGGGTGCCAGGTTGTATTCTGACTCTGACAGTGATTTTTCTTTGTACTATTGCATTTATTTCATTTTTCCTATTAAATTGTATTTCTGACTTGGAGTCTCTCACTGGTTTGCTTTCAAACCTTCACATATATATAGAACAGAGACAAGTAACAGTCACTTATCTTCTGCACCCATTTATTGCTGCAGTAACATAATAAATGACACCACGGAAACCATAAAGTTGCAAGATCTCCTTCAGGAAAAAATGCATAATGCCATAGGAAAACTCATTCACAGTATATCATTTACAACACAGTTATTCTTAAAACCCCCCAAATACCACTAGTTCAGGCATGTGCAGGAGTGCATAACTGGACTCTGATTCACCTGGTGAATGGTGGAAAGGGGGTCATAACAGCTATGTGGCCTTTTCCCAGTGAAAAACATTCTTCATCCTTCTAAAAAATTCTAAAAATAATCCATTCTCTTCCAGCATATCTACTCCTGCCTAGACAGGGAAAAGAGCTTCAAACTGAAATGTCTGCAGTCTAAATAGCATTTTCCATCTTCCATCCTAGTTTTACAATCTACAGCAGAGAGATGAAGACAGCAAACCAGGAGAGTGTAGACAAAAATCCCAAATCATGTATTTATCAAATATCACTTCTCCTCTTCCCTTGTCTTTCATGTGCAGAATAGTTAAAAGCCCACCCTAATAAAATTATAAGCATTTGCTTGGAAGTATGAGGTGGAGAGGGTAAATACGGCTTCACTTTTTTTCCTAATGTCTGCCTCCCAAATGGGAACAAGGACTCCTTACTAAGGAGCAGTCATTATTTTGCAAGCGGAGACAAAGAAAGATATTGAAAAGGTTACTTTTGAGGCTGGTCCCTTTTGGAAGAACAAAAACATTACTTGACCAGAAAACTCAGTGTCTCATTCACTGAGCATTTCCTAATGCTTTGTTATCCAATAGTGAAAAAGCTTCCCTCCCATTAAAATCAGAATAAAACCCTATTAAACAAACCAGACAAGGAAGTGTTTTCAGATTGGCTTCAGCTCAACAGAAGCACATCAGAAGTGAAGACATGCAGAATAGTGATACATTGAGAAATTTCCAGTAATAAATAATACCACAATGCTTTGATTTTGGGGTGTTCCTAGACAAGCAACCGACAAGAACTGACGACAAGAACTGACCTTGTTCAAACCAACAGGATTTCTAGGCTTAGCTAGATCTGGCCTAAACTCTGACAACACCCCTGCTTCTTAGCATCCTTGGGTCTAATCCTTTGCACACTTTATCTTTGTTGGCTCAGATTTGCTAGCAGTTTGCTGCTTTGTTCTTCTTTTAAAAGACTCTGAAGCTGGAACAAGCACTAATTAGAACATTTCCAGTGAAACAGGTTTTCACGTGGAAGATATCCAAGATACAGCGGGATTAGTTTCTAGCTAAAGCAGCTGAAATTAAAATCTTGCCCTTTCAAAACTGAAAATGGGCAACTTCTGTGCAATTTTGTTGCGCAGTATCATCAAAACACTCTAGTCTTGTTCTAATGTGGAAAAAAAGGACAAAACCTGTAATCCCAAAAAACTGCTGAGAATCAGAACTGTTCTCTCTGTTCATTTTTCGTAAAATACTCAAGATACTCAATACCCCATAGTGTATGAAATTAAACTGCTTTGTTATTATAATTTTGAGGGGGGGAGAAAAATAAAGGAACCTACTAAATCATTACTTAGATGCTTGTTTTTCACTGCAAGTACAGAAATTGAAAATTACTTTCAACAGCTCTTAAATTCTAAATCCTTAGATAACATTTTGAAGTAGAATCTCCAGGCCTACATTGCTTGATCTCATCTGAAAGCATGGCACCAGCATGTTGTGAGGATGTAGCAGAGATGGGCTCACATTAGCACACAGGTGTTCTAATGCCAGAGACATCACCAGACTCGTGCTGTAACAAAAATAAGGATGAAAGGACGCATTAACTTGGGACCTTCCTTTGTTTCTTCCTGCTTTACCAAGATATCTTCCTCTATAATCTGCATAAAAATAATTATGGGTTTTTCGAAGTAAAAGATATTTTTGAATCAGGTCTTATGGGCTTTGCCATATATCCATTTCTTCTGACTCTAAGCCAGGCTCCACATTAGCTCAGTCACCACTTAAACATAACTACCTAACAATCTGGAAAAGTACCAACTATATGCAATAAAAGCACGAGCATGAGAAATATTATTACTTCTAAATATAAATCAAATGCCAGTGATAATTCCCCACAGAAAGAGTAGGTGTAAGGAAAGAATGATATATTCCTTAAAAATTACTGTCCTCATTTATTAAATCCTCCAGATGTATTTCACAGACCTTGTCTGTCCCTAATCATCTTCTTTTATGTTCCTTAATGTAACACTGCCAGACGGTCAAAGTTTCCAGTGGGGACACTGGCATGCTTTTGTACCTAATATGCCAAACCACATGCCCATCAGAGATTCACAAATCCCATGGAGGTGCTTACATCTGAAAACCAAACTCAGAGTCTGGAGATCAAAACAAGTAATGAGCACATATGACAGTGTCTTTGCCACATTAAGTGATTTTATCACGTCCTTTGATTAAAAAAGAACAGTGAGATCTGACACTGCAGGTATTTAGCAGCACATCACCTGCAGAAAATGGTTTACAAAGCTGCATTTACAAAAACACCTCAGATTTTGCAACTTTTTTGAACTGATGCTCCATCTGGAAAATCTTTATAATCTATACATATAGCTAGTACCATAGACATGGGTAGGAATGGATCAGAATATACTGACACTTGCAATTAAAAGGCCGAAGACACAACTTCAATTTGACACAGGAAGAAGAAAAAAAAAATCTATAGCACTGCCAATGCCTTGGCCCTGCAAGAGTGCAAAGAACTTGTTAATTGGGATCCCCAGGTGCTCTCAAGCAGCTTCCCATGCTAGACATTACAACACAAACTACAACTCCCCCATGGTCCCTGCCAAACCTGGCAAATAGAACAGGAAAGGAGAAAGGATTTTCCCTCCTGATCTCCATATCTGGTACAACAGGTTAACACACCAATACACCCAATCATCCCCCCAGACAAACCCACCTCTATTAATAGCCAAGTTTGAAGCTTCACAAAAGATTAACACTGTCATCCTGACCATCACTATGGCTGAAGGGGGGCACTCTCGCTCTGGCTGGATACAGATGATAGAACTCTTACACTTTTATTCCATTACTGACTTGTGACATGATGAACACAAAGACTATCAGAGTTGAGGTGAGGATTTCACTGCTTTTCACCTCGCTTCCCCTCAAACCCTCACCTTCTCAGAACATTGTATCTGCTAACAAGACTTTGTTCTGCAGTTTATACTATATATACATAGTTCGTTAAATACTTGTATATTCTCAGACCTTTATTCTCCTGTTTGTACTTATTGATTTAAATTCTTCTCCACTATTATTGTCTTCTCACCACTGAGTTATTGGTATGAAGTATTTTAAACTCATCTTTGTGAAAGAGCCATGGAAAAGCAAACTACATTGTCTTAAAGGTTTGATAGTTTTATATAGTCACAAATTAATTTTCTGCAAAATAAAATATGAAAAGCATCCACTATAAGTAAAGCTGTGAAAATTCATCTCATTCCACAGAAAATAACATATTCAAAAGTTAAAAATAAAGTCTTTCAAAAAAAATAATCTAACTGGGGGTACAACTTCCCCCTCTCCTTTGCATTCATGAAGTTTAAACTTTCTCTGTAGGTTTAAATCTCTTCCCACTCGTCTTTTCTTTTTCAGCCAGAAAACCAACAGCACTGAGGTCCCAGTGATGAGGAATGACTCACCAGCAAGTGCTGAGTCACAATCACACCAAATTCACTCTTACATCTTGATGGAGCATCGAATTCAATAGCTTTGCTTAGTCACTTGAGCTTGCCCTAATTCCTATGATTCACTCAATTTCAAAACTTTGATTTCTGATTTCTTGTTTTTGCTCTCAATATATATTCAGCTGTATAACTCTTATACAACTCTTAAAGCAGAATTGT
Organism: Aleadryas rufinucha; assembly: GCA_013397815.1. Taxonomy (NCBI): domain Eukaryota; kingdom Metazoa; phylum Chordata; class Aves; order Passeriformes; genus Aleadryas; species Aleadryas rufinucha. Next base: position 289,580 of record VZTH01002984.1, on the reverse strand, counting down.
TGCAAGCCATCACTAACCCTCAGTCAGATCTTGGGCTTCAGACACAAGGTGTGTCACTTATCAAGTCCAAACGGCCAATATGCCACAGTGCACTTTGGATTAATTTGGAAGTGCTGATCTCCCACTCCTTGCACACCTACAGAGAATTCCAGCTGACATCGGAAGATACATGCGTTAGGATTTCATCCTGCCCTGACTCATGCCAGCAACAACCTACCATCAGCTAAAAGTGTGACCTTTCTCTGGGAGGGCTCCTCAGCCTGACAAGGTAAGACACAAGAAACCAGTGCTCAGCAGTTTATGCAGAGGGTGAGGTATTTGACCATGATTAAACAAGCCAGTGTTGGAGTGACAGATTTCCAATTTCTTAGTCATTTCAGTTTGTTACCTTTTGTCCTGACTGAAGGTAGATAAAGCAAAATTACTTTACCCAACTGTTTATCTGTTCATCCAACTACTTATATATGGAAGAAGCTAAATTTGGCCTGAATTCAACTAAGGTAATAAATGTATTTCTCTCCACAGAAATTGACAGCAGTGTTTCATCTAATTACTCCTAGCACTTCAGCCATAATCCAGAGAGCTTCTCTAAAAGGTTTCAGGCAGGCTGGCATGGGGGGGATGAAGGAAACTCATCACGGAGAGAGGGAAAGGCAGACGCAGAGGCAAAGGCAGACGCAGAGAATAGGTTTCTGATGATTACCACATTGCAGTACCTACAGGAGGCAACTATCACTACACTGTTATTTATTCTTCTGTCTTCAGGCACAGTTTCTGTGCTTCCTCACTGTCCATTTCTGCAGTAGCTGCACTTAAAATTGTTGTGCTGGATTAGTGGTTAATAAGCCTGTAATGCTGAAGGCACTCAGCCAGTTATGTACATTTGGAAAAGTTTCCCTCATGAAAAGATACTGTGAGAAAGGCAGGGGCCATCTCTGGGGATTTCTGGGAATAAAGCAGACCACACAAAACCATATAGAGTTCACAGAAATCCTACAATAAAGTTATATATCTTTACCCTTGCCGAAGGAACTACAGCTTTGAAGCTTCTTTGGCCAGTTATTCTAATTGTAACAATAGTCAATAATAGTATGAAGGAAAGAAAAGCCAAGTGAAAAAATAAATATTTAACCTTTTGTCATAACAAATGAAATATAGGTCATATGTTCTCCATAGGCTGCAGGTTCCCAAGTCCTCCTCCAGGCATTTACTATGATACCACATTTTTTAAAGAAGCTCACCTTAGCTACAAGCTCTTTTCTCTAAAATGTTGTCCTTCTCCATTATATATTCTAAAGTAAGTAAATTGAAGCCATATCTCGATCAGTCTAAAGGACTCTGCAAGAAGTGCCTTTCATACAGGTACCTGAGATTCAGAAAACTATCCTGACACTATTGCTCTAGACATCTAAGATCTACCCCTAAAACAGGAAACAAAGACAGCCATGATAAAATTAATTCTACCTCTGCCTTCCCACCTCCACCTAGGTTGAATTGCTGAATGCCTGTATCAGTGTGAGCATGAAGCAGAATGCTTCAAGAGAAGAAATAGGAGATCCACCCCTAAGCAAATCATATCTTGGTGTCTTAACATTCAACTGGTTCTGATGCAGGCAGGGGATAAGCTTGAATCCAGACCTCATGCTATGGTGGAAAGAATGTTGTGGTGGGTATAGCAAAAGCAACCTTGGCATCTGCATGTCCTTTTAAAATTCCATTTTACTCAAAAAGCTGAAAAATTTTAGTTCAAACATAATTATCTTGAAGCTTTAGACAGAAAGGAGTCATTTTTTGACATACTGATTTTGTTTCTACTGAGAAAAATACTTCAACACGAAAATACCAAGCAACTTTATCAAAAACTACCACCTCCTTTGTGTAGAAATACAAAACACCACCCTGCTCAAAAGATATGTGCTTGTATTTCTAATTATCAGTGCCAGCAGCTGTAGGGCAGCCAATACCTCCCTTCTTTTCAGAGCTTTGACATGAAAAATGTTGTAGAGCTGCTACTGATATCAAAACTGACCAGCAGGACCACAGCTGGAGAGAAAAAGAGGAAGAAGATCAGGAAAAAAGTAGTAAATACTATAGGTATGGCATGCTTTTATATGGCTTATTTATTCAAACTGTAAAAAGACACCTTCTAAAATCCTCAAATCCTGTTTTTAACAGGGCTGTGTGCTCATGCAGCTCAGTGACCTTGGTACACAGTAAAAGCCAATACAGTTACTGAAGACTGATTTCAATAACTTTCTGGAAGGGGTCCAAAGCAGCTTCTGCAGTCTCTGCATCAAAAACAACACAGAAAAAGGAAGGCAGGATGTAGCTGCTCTTAAATCTGGTGTAAGACTTGTGCAGTTTTCTGTAACAACTTCATTATTATATATTTTCTATGGGCAGGTGTCCTGGTTCCAGCCAGGATAGGGTTAATTTTTTCCAGTATCCAGGAGGGGTCATGGCCAGGATATGGAGGTTATTCTGTACGATCTCACATCACTGCCTGGGTGCAGGAAAAAGACTGTCTTCCAGGGAGAAGTGGCTCCTTCCGTGGCACAGGGAGCTGCCAGTATTGTCTATTATTGGTTGTGTTTTCCATGTGAATCATTTATTTTCTTGCACCCTCTGTCACTAGTATTGTTGCTGTTATTGTTTGTTTTCTTGTCTCATTGCTGTTTCCAGTAAATTTTTCTTATCTCAACCAATGATCTTTGGCCTTTGGGCCTCCAATTCTCCTCTCCATCCTGAAGTGGGGAAGGGGAGGGGAAAAGTGGGGGGAATAAGCAGCAGTGTGGTTTTGGTGGGAGCACAAACTTGGGGAATATCATTCCTAAACCATGACAGGAGTGTCAGGCAACTACACCCCACCTACTACCTACCATGGTTACACACTGGGGTTAGTAAAGAATTACCACATTTCTATTCTTGCATCAAACAGCGCAATGTTTGATTAAGCACCATTTTTTCTAATCAGTGGAACAGTTTTACTTCAGAATTATGGGCCTTTGTCTGTTATTGCCAAGGGAAAGTGCTGCAATGCTGGTGTTTTCCTTTTTAAAATGCTCCATTACTAAGTATTTGCTAGTTTAAATATAGTTAACCATCCAGCTACCAAAATATTTTAGTCTACCATTGGACCCATCAAAGCAAAGAAAAAAAAAACCAACCTACACCAACCAACACTGGCAATCTGGTACACTAGCAGTAGCCAAGTGTACCAGAATATTAGTTTATACACAGAAATGAGGATCTTCTTATTCAGAATGCAAATCTCTTCAATCCTTAAGTGCTCCATCAGGAGTCTTGGACTGCACCTCTCTGCACACAATTTAAGCTGCTTTCTGCAGGATGCCAAATATATTCACAGAGACAGAGCATTACTAAAACAAATATCAAGGCACAAACAAAACCAGACTTTAACCAACGATTGAACAGAGCCAGTTCAGTCTCTTCAGGGATAGAAATGCTCTTGATGTCTTTTCACATCTCATTGGAAACTATTTAAACAATGGCCTTTTCATATCTTTGTTCACACAGATCTTTCTGTGAAATATTTATCCATGACCAAGTGGACTTTATTGCTTATTCGTGATTGGTCAAGTAGTGCTTTTTGTTTTCACTGGATGGGCAATGTTTGCAATGAGCTTGAGGTAAGGAAGCTTGTCAAAACTCTAGAGAATAAAATCTGGAAAGATCAAGGTTCACCAGTCTGTTTGCAGTGGGGAAAGAAAATGTAAAAAAAAAAAAAAAAAAAATCATGGCTTTTTAAGATTTTGGTCCTGGCTCCAGAGCAAATTCCTTCAGGAAGATGGCTCAGTGCACCCTCAGGTCCCTTAAGTGACCAGCAAGACTTTAGAACAGGTCTAAGAGATGTGACAAATCAAGAATTCATTATGATGCTGCTGTCAGACCCCTCAGCAGCTGTGTCCATCTGTGGAGAAAAGCCACCTACATGGTTACAAATAAGGTCTAAGATCTATAGTTCATTCCCTTAAAAACTGCCAGAATTACAGCACTAAGTACTCATCATTATTCCTGAGGGCTTTTTGTATTGCAGTTATTTTAAAAAAGCAAACAAAACAAACAAACACCAACCAAAACAAACACCAAATATAAAACCCAGAAAACCCCAAATCAAAGAAAATAGCTTAAGGGGTAATTTGTATTCTGAATCAAAGCACAAGTTTGAATGTTGTAAAAAGGAATCCATTTTTTTCTACATGGCCTCTTAATGAGTTACCAAGTTTTGTCTTTTTGTCATCAAACATTTCCTTTTCTGGATTTTGTGGGGCACATGGAAAAAGACTTTTCTCAAGCAGAGATGGAATGATTCTAACCATGTCAGCTGATTGGCAGAATTCTGACAGATGTCACACACATATTAGCAGGTAGGAGATAGGAATTAGGGGGGAACAAAAGTAAGGATGTTCTTGTTGAAGTAATTACCAAGTACATTGGAGCCAAAACTAACATTTATTTTACCTGCCAGTTTATCACCTCCCTCAAGTTTCCTGTCAAGAGAGGCTGCTGCGCACTTTGCAAATTTGCGGTTTGGTTTATTTTACTTACATGGGAAGCAAATGCCACACTTAAAGGGATACCACAGAAAAATAGACAAGATGTCTCTACTCACTTATTCTTGAAGTTGTATCTTGACTATGTCCTTTCTTGACCCATTGATACGAGGCAGAGAAGAGTAATCTGTGAAGTAAGTAAGCGTTGCTGCAAAACTGAGGTCTTCTTGAAATAGTCAGTGTACCTGCATTGCTGGTTAGACAAGTGTTTTATCAATTACAAGTCCATAGCTTCTTTTCTCCCCCACCTTTTCCAAATAATAATGAATACTAGCTAATTATAAATTGTTACATGTCTTGCACAGCAACAAAGAAGATTAAAAAAATCTTAAAGAGTTGTAAAGATATGCTTAATGTGCTGTAAGCACAAAGGAGCAAAGACAAGTACTTTCTTCATGATTTTATTCTGCAAGTAAAAGATCACATATATTTTTCACCACATTTGCTAATGCATGCTCATCTTTTCCAACAAAAGTATTTTTGAGATCAGCATTTACTACAAAAAGTCAAAAATTACAACATCTTCCAACATGGACTCCATTGTTTCACCTTCCAGTAATATTAAAACAACATCCTGCCATCCATCTTTAGAATAAAATAAGGTAATATTGCTCTTATTTTCTGCTACAATGATAAAATCTTACTTCTTTGATTCTGTGCTTGTTCCCTCTTACACTCCAGATAACTCATTAAAACTTAACATGTTCTGTCCTCAGTATAAACCTAATAGTCCAACTTTTTTTATTTTCCTACCTTCACTGTAGGTTAAAATATTACGCAGTTAAACTCCTAAATACACTCTAGGCACCACCTAACTCATTTTTACAACAGTGCCAATGAATCCAAGTGCAACCACACTACAAATTCAGAATCCTCCCAAGCCAGCAAATAAGAAGAGTGTTCTTCCACAAACAGTTCTAGACAAGAGGCAAAGGATCCCAAAATTTGTATCTTCATCATCATGAAGTAACTTTTTTCCAGCATCAACTTAAAGGTCCTTAAACAATACCTAAAGGGCACTCCACATTAATTTTTTTTTTCAAATATTTAAATTGTTTGCTGAGAGGGAAAGAGAAAATTCAGATACTCTTTGACTAAAAAAACCTAAACAAATATACAAAACAAAACAAAACAAACCCCAACAACCAGCAAAAGTGAGTATCTTTTATAATGGAAATAGTCCCAGATAGCGAAGCACTACTCAAGTACTTTTCTCAGTACTGAAGACTCAACAAAAAACAAATACAGCCACAAAAAACTCAAACCCACAGAGGAAAAAGAAAAATAGATAGGAACCCACTATTTTACATTCCTTCTAAAACCTTGATGTTATAGAGGCACAACACAGGCTTCATATTTCTGGCCTAGCCGGAAACAAGAAATACAAGAAGGAATTTTGACTTGGGTAGTTTGCATGAAACACTCAATTCAGTTTTGTACATCTTGAAGAATTAGATATTTATGTAAATATTGAAAAGAAATCTGATAAAAATGTTTATGGGCTAATTGCAGTTCTTCTACCACCCTAGAAGGATTTGTTGCTGGTTATGTCACCACATTACTACTCACAACACAACAGAGCAGCAACTCCCAGCCACCACATAAAACTGTGGTGGATACATTTTGTAAGTAAGCAAGACAAAATCTGATGAATAGCCAAGTACAGCACCCTGAAAGAAGAGGACTAATGATGACAATTCTGATTACAAGGACATGTCACTGGCAGGAAGAAATGTGCAATCATGTTACTTTCTAGCTGAGCTCTTCAGACACTAATGCTCCTGGATTTTCTCTTGTGTACAAGGTGCCATTGATCTAATTGCTCAACCTAAGTAAAAAAGCTGATGGAGTATTTCAGCTTTGCTATTATCCAGCTTGTTATTGAAGCATTTCAATATGCTTCAATAACAGTATGTTATTTGTGCTATTCCTGTTTCTTGTTCACCCCCCAGATGTAACTAACTGTTAGTCTGATAAATCTATTCTGTAACTATAACAAATGGCCCAGTTAGAAAAACTCCTACCTTACTGTAGTCAGATGGGGGCAAAACACAGCATCTTACACAGATGTTGCTGTAAACACACCAGTACAGCATGTAAAACATTCACAAAATCATAGAATCATCACATTTGGAAAAGACCTTTAGGTTCATCGAGTCAGCACTACCAAGTCCACCACTAAACTATGTCCCCAAGTACCATATCTAGATATTTAAGCACTTCCAGGGTTGGTGATTCCACCACTTCCAATGCTTGACCAGTATGCAATCCAAAATTCCCCCAGAACAACTATATATTTGAGACCTCTTTCGATCAAGATATACATTACCCTCACATAACTTTCACCTCCATCTTTCCCACTGGATTTTTACTTTTCTTCAGCACATCATCCACCAGTCAGTTATAGCAGGTAGCAAAAGTCTTTCATCTTACATGGACAAGGTAAGGTAGCTGCAGTCAGTAAGTTTTGGGCAGAAGAAACTGATATCAAAAACAAGCTTTCTCTTTTTTTCAAAAGAAAAACCTATTAACTACATTGTGTAAACAAAAACCTGACAGGGTTTTCTCATGCCCACAACAGAACAAAGTGCTGGAAAAGTTTCCAGAGACCATCTAGTCTGTCCTAAAGATGGATTATTTATATCTAGAGCAGTATGTACCAAATGGCTAGTTCAACCCACTTACAGAAAGTAATCATTCCACATAATTCAGAATATAATTATACAGTATGAATGATACTCAGAGGAAGGCAGGAAAGTCCCAACAGTAATGGGGGCTTCAGAGCTAGACTCTGGGACAGGGTCAATGCTTGCACTTCTGGAGGCTGAAGAGAAGAGCTGACAGAGGTGACAGGTATTTTCCATTCCAAAACAGTCCCAATTTTTTTTTCTTCTCCAGTGCTGCTCTTTTATTCTCTAACTTACTCGTTGAAAAAACACAACTTGCCTTTCTGAAGTGACTAAGAGATGCAGTCTGATACTTCTGACACTCCAGCCCCCTCTTAAGTTTTATCTGGAGTGGGAGGAGCAGCTTGGGATGGTGATAAGAAAGACAAGCAGGAGTAGCAAATTAGGTATAAAAAACTAAATGTTCTGCTAAAATACCAAAGTTTATGAGGAAAACTTTGTTCAAGGAAAGGCAGAAAAATCTACTTACTCTAGAAGGACTCCAAATTCTTGTTTTTATTTTTATTTACAGGAAACAACCACAAAAGGCAATATTATTTGAAAATACACAGATCTGAAAGCTACAACTTTTATTTCATAAAGCTGGTAGAGAAAGAGACAGAAAGAAAGAGACAAAAGGAAATGGATTTTCCCTTCTCACAAGATTTTCCCTCATTTTCCCCATCTCAGTCAAAAACTCTACAGCCAGCCAAGCTACCTGGATTTAGATCAGCTCTTACACTGCTACATGCAACAATGCAGGAGGCTTGGATTGTCAGAAGAGCTTAGAGATGCACATTAGGACACTGTAGCTTTCCTCAGTAGCAAATAGACATCATTGCAACAAAAACAGAAAGTGGCACTGGCTTTGGAGAAGAATCAAACCACTGGAAACATGCCCACATAGATGGGGCTGCAGATGAACTTTTGTCAGCACCACCAAAGGGGCACTCTCACAGCTGCTAAAGAAAATGGATTTCTCCTCATTTTGTGTCACAGAAGAAGCAGCTGTTGAAAGTCAGCCTATGCCAGTCCAGCCCATCTGCTCAACACTCACTGCAGAACGGCACACACAGTGAAATACAGAGACGGAAAGCAGGGGATCCACACAGGCCATCCTTTGCACAATAGTGGGGTACAATGGAGACTTGTCTCTTGGCCACAAAGCAGATCAGAAATCACTTTGGATCCTTTACTTATGACTATTGTCATACAGGTCATTATGTTCTTACAGAGATTTTGCTGCCCATGCAACCCCAGACTAAAGGAAATCCTCAGCAAACAGCTCTTGTTATACCAGGTCCAGACAGCACCTGAGCTCAGGAGAGAGCACAGGAAGTGAAAACAGGTTTTTCTGCCATCACCTTCCCAAGACTATCCTCTCACCAGGATCAGCAGGGTCCTTCATCCATGGTAAGTACTATTTGTGAAAATCCACATAGAACTCTGGGTCCTGAGCAGCCTCTCCCCCAGCTCCTCCTTTAGGTTCTGCCACCATCCAGCATCTCTCCTGACGTGTGTAGCAAACACCCATGCAGAATGACCCCACTCTCAGGAGACTCTGAGGAGCCAGCTGGGTCCAGAGGATGACAGTTCAACCTTCCCCCCAGAAAGGTGACATTGAGTACACTTGTCCAGAGAGACAAATCGAGATGGTTTTCTTTGGAGATGATTCTGAAGACACCACCTCATGCTACAGTGAATGACTTTGCACAAGATGTCATGCAAGGGGTCCAGAGGCTTTGTTTGCAGATGAATGCACTACTACAAATGCATAATTAGGTCTCCTGTATACACACAGAATTAACTCTTCCCATTGCCAAGTAGCTCAGCCCAATAGCTCCCAAACAACAAATGTGAGCTTCATGGAGCTGCCTTTCTTTTTTGCTCATGCCTCTCTCAGAAATGCTGGAGATTCTTCAAACTTTAGTTCTAAAATGCACAAACTATTTTGTAAGCCAAAACCAATATATTTTCCTCTCCTCACCCCCAATGAATTTAGCCTCAATCAGATAAAAAGGATTCTCTGAAAAGAGTCCTATCTTCCAGCCTGAGCAATTAATCATCTTAGTAACAGTGGACTGGAAAAAGTCAAAGAATACACTGCATAAAAAAAAAATCCTATATTTTACCATTTCTCCCTTTGGAAATCAAAGAAAAAAGCTGAAAAAACAAAACCCAAGCCAAACCAATGAACTCTGAAACAATGTATCTTCAAAGGTTTTCCCAGCTAGCAAAATAGCAAATGTACTGAATGATTAATAAATACATTCTGTGACCAGAAGGATGAACTGCTAAAGGAAAGTTGCATTTTGTGCAGTTTCTTAAAAAGCAGTGTTGAGTAAGGACATGTTTTGGACCCAATACACTTAAATAAAGACACAACTATTGCTTGAATTGATACCGAATATTAAATTATCAAGAACTCCAACCAGCAACTGAAAAAACCTCCCACTCTTCAATATTCCTGTTGCACCAGGCAAGCTCACTGAAATAAGCTGTTTGCTAAAAGGCTGTTCAGAGAAGACCATTGTCAGTACTTAATAGCTGATACGGACCATTGAGTAGGCAAAGCATCTATGCTCTGCAGAGTGAAAACTGCTTACCTGGGACAGATCTATTAGGCTGTGCAGCTTCATTGATAGGAATAAAATTATAGACATGACAGTACCACTGAGGATATTAGTTCGTAAGGGAATGAGGCTAAAAGATTACTGTAGTAACTGATAGACTGTTAAGGCCTGGAAAGCCTATTATTTTTCCCATTCCTGATTTCTTAGCATTGTCATTCCAGTGCTAATTACCTAATTAAAGGAGCTGTGTGATATTAACAACACATCTACTTCTTGTGGTGAGCTGAGAAGACTGAAGATTAAAAACACATGGTCTCTTGCCATCTTTGGAATAATGACAAAGCAACATTCACAAAAGAAATAAGGTGCTCTTTGTTAAAAAAGTCCCTAAAATCACCATGAACATCACACTCATAACCTGCTGACAAACAGAGCGCCTCTGAGTTACCCCCAGCCCCAGAACACCAAGCAAATGGCACTTATAGTGAAACACAAAGTGCAAGAAGAAGAGAAGAGGCAACACTTCACAGAGAAACAGGCAATTCCCCTTTTGGGGATCATTTTGGCTATCATTTTGGGTATCATATACCACGATTCCCAGTGTCAGCACACAAGTGCAACTTTTTAGTTAGCAACTTGCAAACAACAGTTAAGAAAGTCTCGGGGAGTATACAGGGTTCTCTATTGGCAGCAGGGGACCAGGAATCCTGGAAGCAAGAGTATTTCCCAGATGTAAAACAGCAGCAGAACTGCTTGGTGCACTGCTTCGACTTTAAACACAACAATCATTAACTGGAGATGTGTGTGAGACAATTCCATGCAGAGGAAGCATGAAAAGCTTTCTGGTTTGAACATGTCTCTGGAAATGTGACTGGGTCAAAAAGTGGGTTGACTCTTCTAAAGCAGTTAAATTTTCTAAAAAACAAAAAAACCCCCATGGATCAGTAATTTTACAAGGACTTTATTCCTATCCACTCTGTGCCAAAAGGTTCAATATCAGCTTATTCCTCAACCTTGGCCTAATTCACCATATTCTACTAGTGATACTGAGTGGCTTAATTTTTTCAATGTTCAATTAGTGGTATCTTGAAAGAATAGACCTTTTTTTGAATAGGCAAAACAGTAATTGAGCATTTATAGAGAGCAAAGAGTAATACAGGTGCCCTGTATTATGCAAAGAGTAATACAGGTGCCCTGATGCATAAAATTGATGTATGCAACTGTTATAATTGCTTTTGAAAATACTGGCCTTAGTGTTGAGAAAAATGAGCAATCCATCAAGAGTGTTGAACACATTCTTTTAGCCAAACTTACAAAAATTCCTCTCACTTTACACTCTACCATTCCCTTCTACTCCCAGTCTTCTCTTGCCTTGTCAACAGCCCTTCCAAAACATATAGTCAACACTATTCACAAAGTTATTCAAACAAAAAAAAAATCACAGTACTTGGACAGATATTGATCCCATCTTTACAATTTTAGATTGTGCTCAAGAACCAAGAAATGGTTTTCCTTTGATTGTTCCGTGGCCAATAGCATGCTTCACAGGTTAAAGGACTGATGCAGGTCATAATAAAATATTTCCTTTAATTTCTCAAATACTGTGAATTTTTTCATTGTGTTATCACAAAAACAATAATTTGAGTACATAACCATTTGAATAAACAGTCAATTCCTGGCAGAGAACTGCATTTTCAGCTTTATACAGACTCAGACATATACATTTTGCCTTCACATATGTCAACTTAAAATTTGAAACCAAATCCTTCCAACAACTTCAGATTAATGAAGCTCTTTACCATGAGTAACAAGCTCATGTTCTGGAATACTGACAAAGTTTTAGCTCTTCATAGTGCCCCCTAATATTTTTGCAATATATTGCAGTAGCTGATCCTTCACACCAAATGTTTCCAAGCACAGTGTCTAAAAGCTGAATTAAAAATCTGCAACTTATTCATTTAGCCATGCTAAAGAATGTTTTCAGAGCAATTTTTCACAGTACCCCAAGGAAAATAGCATTTCTCAGACAATATTCAAATTAGCCAGAATTAGCCTCTTAGTCCTTAAAGTATGCGGACCTCCAGTTTAAAAGACAACCAAGTTGGAGCACACTGATGTCTTAAAATGCCCACCTGCAGGTGACCTTAGAAAGCTCCAAAATATTTTGGCCAAGCATAAAAGACTAGATTTGTCACAGTATTAGTCTGCACTCTATAAGGTAGACAGGATTTAATCTAACAGCATATTCAACCATTGAGCTGAATAGCTGCAAATTTACTTCCAAACTCACTGTTTTGAGCATTATAGCAGTTAGTTGGCTCTAAATTCTACAGCTGAGATTACCAGGCTGTAACATTCACTGTCACAGAAGAAAATATTAAATCAAACCAAGCAGTTAATTTGTCTCAGGAGCCAAAGACCTTTCTGGAAGTCACAAACCCCAAATTTCTTCATTCGAGCTGAGGTTTCCGCAGGATAGTTTTTCTATCTGCGCCATCTACTGGCCGAATCCTATAACTATTATCAATCGATTTCCCCCGACATACCAATTTCGATACTTCAGTGATTCTCAGTCATCAAACAACCCTTGAAAGATCACAGACAGTTTCTGTGAAGTTCATAAAAAGCAATAAGAAAAGGAAATCTATTTTCAGGCTTAAATCAGCTGTTAGTATTCTTTCACCTCAACTGCAAAAGGGTACCTAAATGAAAGAAAACTGAAATCACTTAGTTCAGCTGTTAAAATAGTAGTGCTTCCTAATCCTAGCCCCTGCCCTCACCCCCAACAAACAAAGAAAAAAAAGGAAAATACTAAAAAGAATAGTGCATGATTAGTGGAAAATATTATTATTTTTATTTTGCTTTTTCATGCATTTAAAGCTTATAAGTCATATTCATACCAAATCAGACAAAATAAAAACAAGAAAATAAGTCCTCTGTGTACCATTGAGCTGATAAACATCAACCCATACATACATGGCATCAGTAACACCAGTGACTAATGACTGGAGCTTCATAGCAGAAACAGATCACTGGCAGGCTTTCCCCACAAAAAACACTATATATTTCCTACTACCTTGCTGATTTAAAAAAAAAAAAAAAAAAACCACAAAAAACCAGCAAAAAACATGCAGTTCATCTTCAGGAAAAGTCATTGAACACAGTAATCTTCTTCTTTCATCTTTACCAGGTCATTTACACCCATAGCTGTCCTTGGCTATATTTTACTGGGCTCAGAGTCTTTCCTCACTCTTCCCTGTAGTGTCCCTGCCATTCTTCATTGGGAAAAAGAAACCCAAAACCCTAGACCAGTTCTCTGCCTGCCTCTCTCTGACACATCACAAGATCTCATCACTTCTACTTGGAAGGGACATTAATTCAAAAGGGATAGCTTTAGAAACATAAAGTGAAGCTTCTCAAAATAAAGAAACTCTCAGAGAATTTAAGATACATTATTAGAAAGCAATCATACATCTTGCATGTATCTAAGAGCTTGGCTTCTATTTTCAAGAGAGCAAAAGACATGGTTCAGCTTGATAGCATCAACAGAACCATTATATTTTTTGGTACTAGAAGAAATATAAGGATCTGTCAGTTCAGTGAAACACATGGTCATATTCAACACCTTTGGTAGTCCTCTAATTCCTAACTAAAAGCACCCTTAGGCAACATAAATTAACACAAAATGGCTCTGTCAAGTGCACAAAGACACTTTCCTGTATATAAAATGAGGGTCCTAGAAATACTTTTGAACTTACAGTAGAGATTCACACTCTAACTGTACAGGTCTGTAAGAGAACAAGATCTGGAGGGGGTTCAATGCTCCCTCACCTTTGAGCCTCATTTTTCTTATGATGAGAAGCACAGAGAAGAGGTGCCATATGCTCTGTCCCAGTCCTTGATCTGGAGTAGTCTGGGTCAGAATACACCACACAACAAGACACTGTGCAGTGGCACTGTAGCATAAGGATGTGCAGGGAGGAGAACAGAGTCACACCACCCACGAAGATCACACAGCTGTTCGCTGGCACACAGGAAATGCTGGATTATGAAGGTCAGCATGCTGCATTGCTTCCTTGCTAGGTTCCTAGAGAAAGCTTTGTGAATACTTTCCTCACTCTCCCACAAAGCATCCATACCAGCAGCTGATCACAGGGACCAGAACTCTGCTCATGTTAAATGGACAATACATAATGCTCATATGCAGATGCAAAGAGAAGCTAGTCCAGGCCAACCATAAGAGCTCAAATTTTAAAAGGGTTGCATCTTCCTCTGTCGTTTTGGCTACCGATCCAAGCAAAATACAAAGTTAGATAAATTACTGGCCCTATTCAGGAAGGCAACATCCATATTCCTCAAGATCTACTTTACAAATGGACTGTTTTTACCTCAGAACAAGGGACTAAATAGTCTTCCTACACACACCAATTGCCACTAAATTACCATGAGATCTACTCCAACCCACACAAAAATCTATTTGTATCCTCACTGCAGTTTTGGCAGTACATCAATTACTTTGACAACCCTCACAACTGTAAGAATATGTATAAACCTTGATCCAAAGATGAAATACTGCTTTCATTAGCTTAAAATAACACTAGATAAGCAAACCTGCCAGCCATATTAGAACATTTTGCTGTTCTATTATGTTCCAGGGGAATCATTTCCTCCCTTTTATCTCTGTTTTTCTTGTACTTTGCAGCAATACACCAGGGAATACAAAAAGCCCAAACCCTGCAGTGGCCTTCTGGTGGCAGCCATGCCAACTACTCACTCCAAAAGGCTTTTATTCAAATTTAGCAGCTTGCAAACATTCCCTGTCCATTTGTTAGGTGAAGGTAAAGTGATGATCTCCTGTTCTGAACAGTTTTAAAAGGCAGATAATTGCAGACAGATAATCATAGGTAAAGCCTGTACTCCACCATCATGCCCGAAGAACACCCTGCTGATCTGTAAAGAGACAGGAATCAATGTCACAAAGATGTTCCCTTATGAATGTAAAAGGCTCCAGGGGAGCAGGAAAGGAGGCACTACATACCTCTCCATTTTGACTATTAGAGATTATTTCTGATGCTTCTCTAGTTTGAAATACTCAATGACTGAATACATGTCCTTGCCCATCCTACCTGTGCAGCTCAGTAATTTGATCCCCTACAAAAAGTAATGCTGTCTTAAGGACTCTCAAAATAATACATGACAAACTACACATCCACTAGTTGACTCTAGGAGCCCCTAGAGAGCAAACCTGTGTTTGGCTTCACAGGTTCTACCCACTGCCACCTTTTCCGAACTTTCCAGAATTATCCCTACTAGAACCGAAGAGGTTGCTCTGCCATGGTCACAGCTCTGCAGCTCCTACTGTCCTGAAAAGGTTCCCCTTGCTGTAGGGAGCAGCAAACCTTAAACCTTCAGAGCAGAGTGACACACAGCTCTTCAACTCTACAGATTTGGGAACCATCATCTTAAAGGCTGAGGTACGAGTCTTTTCTGTTTTCATCTCTGCTTCTTCACCACCCTGTTTGTCCAAGTCTTTCTTTTTGCCTGGGGTCTTCAACTGCCTCCCTGCCTCTCCAGCCTTTCATGTTGCCAGAGCTCTTCCCACCTTCAAAATAGGCCTGCCTAGAGTATCATAGCTAACTGGAAAGTGACAAAATCAGAGTCACCCAGAAGTTGAGGATTACAGAAAGTGGAAATTTTCTCTCTCTGACATTTTCAAACAATCTAACTTGGAAGGCAGGCAAATACAGTAATGTAAAATAGCATTAAAAATAGTTCATCCGCTTGCTTTTCAATTAGCTGTGCAGGATTTAAAAAAAAAAAACTATTTTAAAAAATATTTTATACTTCTTTCTATTGGTATTACATCTTGAATACTGTAAAAAAATTATTGACACTGCAGTAAGACTGTCAAACACCACCCAACAAAAACTTTGCAGAAAGTAAATTATCAAAGATTATTTAAGAATAAAAGATAAATAGAATGAAAGAGGGAACAGCAGAAAAGAAGGAAGAAATATTTGTGGCAATTCATGTGCTGCAAGAGTATTTCATTGTGCAGTTAAAATAAAATAGCATTTTCACAATGCAATTATGCCACAGAGTAGGAAAGATTTCAGTAGAAATTCACATGCTTTGCTTGCTAGGCTTGAGCAGGCAGAAAGAACTTTTATCTCCATGTACCTTGACACAATATTGCTACACAAGATAACATCTTTGAACTTTGTTAATTACTTCCAAATGCAACTCAGTACACTTTTGGAAATTAGGAACAGGAGGAATGTATTTTTCCCTAAAGTCTTGAAAGAAGAAAACATAATTCTGTAAAGTTTGTCTCATAGTACAAGAGACATTAACATCTGCATGCTCTCACCTAACCTCCACTGGTCTCACGAAGAAGATACTCAGTTTTCCTCCTCATAAAAATCAAGAAATAAGAAAAGTTATAGAAAAGAAAAAAAAATAGTAGGTTTAGCTAGACTTAAGTTACACTAAAACATTAGCAGTCACTCATCATTCTATATAGATGTTCAGATTATTACAGCATAATGAGCCTTTTGTCAGTGTTTCTGCCATTATGGTTTCATTAGAACCCAACATCCATCCTGGATGTGTTCCTACTCCCAACGAGCATTCTTGTCTATTGGAAAGTGTTCCTACCCATGGCAGGGGCATTGGAACTAGATTATCTTTAAGGTCCTTTCCAATCCAAACCATTCTATGGGTCTGTGAAGGATGAAAATAAACATTAACAGCTGCCTCCTTCACTTGCCAGTCCATCAAAACGAGGCAAGGTTCCAACTGGAAAGAGTTGCACAGATATACTGTAGAGCATATGAAAGCACTAAAGACAGCAGGGCAGCTTTACTTTAGATATTTCCTGTACTGCAGGGTCTACTTCACAATACAGAAGCCTGTTCACAAAATAAAACCCTTAACTTTATAGTTTTTTGAGGGAGTGCATGAGTTTTGAAACCTCCCTCCTTGGTTCTTTTTCCTCTCCCTACTAAAGTAAATCAACAGAAATTAACTTAAGGCTAAACTAGTTGGAGAGTAGGGGTGTGTCGGGGTCCCGGCTGGTGTCCCTGACACCGGCCAGGCTGGCCCAACATTGCCCGGTGGTAAGAACAGAGAGGACTTCGTGCAGGTTCCAGCAGAGCTTTATTCCATCCGAGGGGCTGATGCGAAAGAGAGCTGTGCCCGGGCAGATTTTGCTTTTCCCGGGACTCCAGCAGAGAATTCTGGGCAGGGGGGCGTGCGGTGAGTGGGAAGAATTGCAATACAATCAATGTGATTGGTAATGCAAACTCCGATTTATTTCTAAAAGCACATATATTTATACCCTTTACATCATACGATTTCTATTAGCTTTTCTCATTGGCTCTGAGCATCGTGCGTCAATCAATCACCCGTCTCAATTCTTCTGTTTCTTCTTCTCAGGGTTCTTCCTCATCCCGCTTCTTTCTTCTAATCACAATGGATACAACATTTGTATAAGCTCAGCTGTTTTCTTCCTTGTCAGCATATCTTAGCAAACTTGTCAGCACTAGTCTGCACGTATACAATATGGCGTGCGGCCTAGCACAGAGTCTGTCTACACAGCTCTTCCATGGACTCTATCTTCACAAGTTATTCCTTATCACATATCTTCATACCTATTTGTCTTTTATCCCTCAAGTCACAAATACTCACTTATTGATCATACTTATTAATAATCATACCTACTATTCTCTCTTAGCTGTAAGGTTTGCAGCTTCCATATTGTAGTCAGTTAAGTCAGCATAATAATATACATTGTATTAAGTTAGTACTTCCCAAGGATATGTAGCTCAAGAGACAACTGTTCTCTCAAGGGACTATTGTTCTATAGCATTGTTGTGCTTTGTCAAAATATTAATATATTTTATATCTACTTCCCCAGATAATATATTTGTATCTACTTCCCCAAGGATATATGGCTCAAGGGGCTATTATTCTTTTCTATAAACTTATTATTCTCTGTTAGTTCTAAATATCAGTATTGTTCTTTGTTAGTTCGTAAGCATCAGTCTTGGTTGTGCAGGCCCTGCAGACCCTCTAGGGATTCCGAATGCCCTCGAGAAACAAGCTATTCTTCTACAGGGGCGGGACATAGGCGGGGCCCCCGAACACAGGGGAGAGGGGGGCAGGGCGTTCTGCCAGCCAGGGGAGCAGAACTGGGGGTCTGTGCCTTTGGGGGACTCTGTTATGGATCCTACAGGGGTGGGGGTGTGGAATTCTACTAGACTGTCATTTGTATTCATCTCTAACTTTCTTTGAATACATATGTATATATTTATATGTGTGTATTTTCCCATATAGGTGTAACAGTCCAATTTTTGTCAGCACTCTAGAGAAGACTCAATGTTTTCTAGGACCTACCACTCACAGAGATCCTATCAACCAGCTAGTTTCTAAACAAGTGGATAATACAATTATAAAAACACTACTTCTATACAGAAGTTTTCAAAGTCAGCAATCTAATTTAACATTGTTCCTATCACATTCATGGCTGTCCATGTATGTCTACCATCCTCTTCAGTTACGTAAACAGACGAGCAGCAAAGCACCTTCCACTGGGAATATTATAGTAACAGTTTCTTCAATTCTCAGTTTGTACAGAAATTTCAAACAGCCATAGCAGATATGTTTTCAGTGATAACCAGTGAAAACAATTGAGCTCAAAAATCTCCAAAGAAAATATCTCCTGTGCCCTGTTAAGTGATTTTACAGCAGAAACAGAATTACTCTCATGAAGCGCAAGCTTTGCCACTTCTAACATGCAGTCTTATGTCCTGCTCCTCCTCTCATCCCTAAGCCTGCTTGTTCTTTGCCATCTTAGCATATTTTAAATCCTTTAAATTAAGAGGAATAAAGTAGAAACTCAAGCGAGTTATGATGCACAAATATTGTAATACAAGTGATCCATATCCACCCTACAAAACCAGACTAGAACAGCAGTTAACAGTAATTTTAAGACTCTCAAAAATTCACGTTACTGGCTGAGAAGCTTATTTAGCACAGTGGTTTTCCTTTGAGGTCGAAATACTCTGTCTGCAGGAAGTAGCTGTCCTGTCTGGGTACCTCAGCAGCTTAAAATACTCTGAATCTGTGTCTCAGTTCACAGAGACTAAAAAATAATTAAAAAAAAAAAAATCTGAGAAATTCCTACTGCTTGTGCACCACTAGTCAAGTGTTAAGCCTTTGTAAAACCAGTCTACAGCTTTATTTGCACTAAAGTCGTGCCAGAACCAGACACAGCTCTGAGAGGAAGATGACCTACTAACCAGCATCCATCACGGATGACAGTACAAAGTGCTGCCAACAGCAGCCAGTGCAGTGCTCAGCGTGCTTTTGGAGTGTCCCCAGGACACTTCATGCCAGGGCCCAGTACAGACCTGCAGCAGTCTATTGCAGGAGCTCTGACTGTGCATTATGTTTTGGAGCAATATGATTTTCATGCAGATACCTTTTCCTATCATGCCAGAGAAAGGAAGAAGAATATGATGCAGCAATGGATGCACAAACTCTTCTACAGTAAGAAAGAGCAGATGGGGAGCAGCTCTCCTGACAGCAGTAAACCTGTTTGGGAAAGGCTCTCGCAGTAAGTGCAATTTGGCCAATACACCACGAGTAACTGTCCTCTTCCAGCTAATCCTGAGACACATCAACCAACAACAAATTTCCCAAGATTTAGGAAGATGAATGGTAGCAAAGCAAGCATGGGACATATGGTAGTAATTAACCATGGTGAGCAATATCCTTTCCTCTTCACTCATTAAATCATTAATTCAGATAGCTTTGCCCAAGGAACAGAAGCAGAGTATAAGCAACATACAAAGCTCTTTTCTGCTAAAAGTTGTCAAATTTCAAATAACATATTTGAAATACCAATGATCTTAGAATAATGCAGATCATTGAATTAATTACTAGACGTCTGAATGTTTCAGAAGCTATTAAGAAAGCAAAAGACTCTTCCACAAATAAGCTTTCAATAAGCTTTGAAACAAGTTCCAAAATCATTATTACATGGGAAATTTACATATGCTCAATCATTCCTATTCAATTACTCAGAATTCAGGAGCTGCATCAAGAAAAAAATTCTCCAGCAGGAAAACTCCACAGCAAAACTCCATGCATGGTTTTGATCTGCATGCTCTACTTGTTTGGATTGCTGGGTGGCAAGTACAGCACTTAGGTCACACAATACAGCAAGTTCTCTAAAGTCAGAGTGATGCTCAATGAATTTTTCAGTAAAAGTCTATGAGTTCCCTAAAAAAACAAATACAGATAGAGATTAATGCCTCCCACTAAGAAAGCACTGGTGTTCTGCAGTCAAAGAAAATCGGCTGCACCATGAAAGATTAATTTTGTATACTTGCAGTGCCTTCTGCAGGTATTGTAGATTTGGAACATTGATACTCAGTCGGAAGCAATTTGACAAGTCATGAGAAGGCAAAAAAGGAGCCATAAACCAAGCAATGTAATCTGTTGATAAAATGGATAATAGCTGCTCTGCTGGATATTAATACACTTAGCAGCACATTAGCAGATCATCTTTCATCCAAAGGATCTTCACTCAGCCGCAGGCAAACTATAATCCACACCTCCGTGTATCAAACTATGCACACAAATCATACGTGCGTACATGCACATCCCTCTTTCATTAAATTACAACAGCTGAAACAGCCACCAGTATAGCAACTGCTTCATGGCATTAAGCATTAATGGCACTCTTTTCTTGCGTAGTGAATCCAGAGACTTTCTTCAGCAGCAGCCAGATTCACCCCACGTTCACTCAGCAGGATGAGAGTCTTGCTGTTTAAATGGCTTAGAGTGAGTCACAAAATAATCTGTCCAGTTACAGTTCTGCTCCAAATATAGCATCAGGCTCATTCCCAAACACTTCAGCAAGAGATGGGCCAGGTGTCTTCCAAGTCTCATCTGCATCAAAAAGCCATAACTAATTGGTATTTATCATATTCAGTTCATTTCGTTCCAGCTGCAGGGAGAGACGGAGCGAACCAAGGAGAGACAGTTCCACCCACCAGCACCATTCTCTCTGACTTCAGGAGGGCCCTGGTATCGCAATACATACAGGTGGCTGTGCAAGTCAGTAAAGTAAGGCATTTACTTACTGTATTATTTCAGCTGTAAAGGTCTAATTTAATCTTACCTGTCTAGAACATGGCTACATTCAAGTCTTCTCAGTCCTTCCCACTAAATTAAATACAATTACTTTCTCACCCCATAAAGGTATCACAAATGCAGCATTTTAACACTTTAAAAGTCTCCCACATGACTTTGAACAAATCCAATGAGGTCATGTGTCAGAGCACTTGATTTTTATGACTTTATTTTTCAAAATTAATTATTTAAAAGCTTGTGAGTATATTTAGATACTTGGGCAAGAACAGAACAAATGACATTTGAAAAATGGACTTATCAGAGAAAACACTGAAATGGTAATCAGTGAACATGATACTGAAAAGCAGTATTTTCAAAACCAGATTCCTACAAGTCAGAATTAATGGATGAAATCATCTACAAATAAATGACTAAGCTCTCCCCTGAAGCAAGCCCACATCAGGACACCAAGAGGTGGGACTGCATTTTAGGGTGAAGAAAAAGATTTGCAAGTTTTCTGGGTTTTGTAATAGAAACAGGCATATTGAAAACATTTATCCAGTGTAGAACCTAATCAAAGATCTGTTGTCAGACCTTTGCTCTCTGAGCAATCAGAATAAACCAAATGTAGCAACCAAAAAGTTCTCCTGAACTCACTTAATACCAGTTATGTTCTTCCCTTTCTTTTATGACAGAATATCACTGTAAGTTTTCCAAGAAAAATCTTAAGAAAGGACTAGCTGACAAAAATAAAAGACCTTCATTGCTGTAAATCAATACATAAAACTTATTGAAATCCAAGCTCAAGGTGTACAGAAGTCTCAACTTTTGCAACTATGAGGACTAAAAATACACAAAAGCAGATAATGCATAAACTTAGGCACAAAATCAGATAGTTTTACATTCAAGTAAGCAAACTCTCTGTAATTTATTGAGACCAGATATAAGAGCTTTAAAAAAAAAAAAATCAAACATACTGTTGAGGTATAAATAAGATACTCTTTCCTAAACAGCTGAATATCTTTATGTGCAAGGGGAAAAAAAAAAGAGGGTGACAATAAGCAAGTCAGTCAAACTATGCACGTACTCATGAGTAGGGGCTGGGTGATCCAAGAGATGACAACATGCCCCACTCTGTGCACTAGGTCAACAATGGGAAAACAACTCTCTTGCTTATTCTGTCATCATCATGACAGATTGTTTTGGGGTGATTTTATGATGCTGTATCCCCTGTCATCGCTCTATGCCCAGACATGAATCTTGTGCCATTCTGTGCCTTTAAAACTGGGTGCAAGAGAAAGAAAAAAAAAAAGCCAGACAAACTTTTCAAAGCAGTTTTGTGCTCCAAGGTCACTCTATTCCTCTGCGTGCTTCTACAGCAGCAAGAGTGGAGGAAGCACCCTTCTGGTTTTTTCCTGAGCTTTTTGGCTTTTCTCAGTAGAGAGACAGAGTTAAAATTCTTTGCTGTTTAGCTGGCTCGCTAGCTGAGGCAAGAACTTTCCTTGGACTGTTCTGCTCTGCTCCAGATCACCAGCACCAGGAGGCCCACGCCACAGCCTGGAGGGGCCACACCTCCGCTCCAGAGAGAGAACAGCCACACCTACAGAAGGACTTTGAATTTTACCAGGTTCTCTCCACAGTGAGAGGTTTATTCATTTAGCATTATTATTCTTTTCCTGTGTGTTTGTTAAATAAATAGGGTTTGTTTTCCCCTTTCACTTTCCTCCGAGGAATATTTCTTTCCCAAACCTGGTGGGGGAGGAGCGGCTGTAACCTGCCTTCTATAAGAGGACGTTCAAATTTGGACGTTCTTCTGAATTTGTCTCAAACCGGGACACAGATGCAACCAACACTTGGGAAACCCCAAGGTCAAAGACAGTGCATTACCTAACTGTTCATTAGAGTGAACTTTATATTCTTCCAATGTTCTCCAGACAATTCATCAGCGTGGCTTATATGAAGGATGACTCCCTTGCTTGCCAGGAAATAAAGAGCACATATACTCAATAGGTATCTCAGATGGAATCATAGGTACACCAAACAATAAAGGTGGTGGCATGCCAGCTCTGATAGGAAAGCAGTTTCTTGAAGTTTTTTGCAACTGAGACACAATAAAAACAAGTCTCCCCACACAGGCTCATAAAAGCCAGCCCTTCCAATCCTTATATCTTTTTTCTTTTTAATTACAAGATCAACTTTCAGAAAACTTTCAATTTTTGCTTTAATGTTTTGAAATGAAGTTCAAGGTAAGGCAGTGCAGTGTGTCTTGGACTCGTACGAGACTGAACACAATTCAGCATTTACAGGTTTGATGGAATTTAGCACTGCTCAGGAGAGCCATTTCACTTTAGCACCTACTAGTGATTCTGAAAGACTGGTAAGATGTCATCATCCAGATCACCGCTCAAGCTGTGCACCTTGAAATTGCCAGAATGGTACGACCTCTCTTTCTTTAGCCTGATTTCAAGTTACTTCTGTATCCAGAGATACAGGTGGTACCATTCCCTTGCATAAAGGCTAGTGGATGATCATTCCCATTGAACGTGGGTAATTCTGCTACACCACTCTACCAGGATGCTGGGACTAGAAATCAGAATTTCTATCATACATACAGCACTCAACAACTAACAATCTGTGCCCTTCTCAGCCTTCCAGCTTTCTGTTTTCAATGCCCTTCAGACAGCACAGGTAGGGAGGAAAGAACCATTTAATAACAAATCTCTCTCAGAGAAAGAAGTTGAATGAGCCCCATTCTCCAAGACCAGCACTGTAGCCACTGAGGCATCCTTGCACTCTGTGCTCCTCCCTCTGCTGCAAATTCTTGCCCTAGAAGAAAGTCTTTCACTAGCAGCTAATTTACTTGCCTTAGATTATGCTTCACACAAAGGAAAACATCACAAAACCACTCATTAAAAAGAAACAGAGCAAAAAGAGATATTTGCTTCTGCTCTTCTCACTCTGAAACTCTGTCTGCCTCATTGGGATACTGCCACAGGGGAATGCCATGTTATGATACTGAAGCCAGTGCTGAATGTCACTTACTCCCTTGGCAGTGACAACTGCAAATGCAAAAAAGGCCAAATCTGTGTTGACATTTTGTGTCCTATTCACACATTTATACACCTAATTTGCTGAGCTCACTGTTTGTATTCTTTCAAAATGAGACTGTAAAGGGCTTGTTACATTTAGGGAAAATGGAATTAAAAATAGAATTGTATGCAGTTGATTCAAGGGAAAAAAAGGTAGAAAGAGCCTATTCTCAAAATTTCAAGACTACTTAACTGCTTTTAAATTTCTTGGCTTATCAATTTCCCCTAAGACTAAGTCAAAACCCATATCAACATTTCTGTCAAGTCACATATTTTATGAAAGCAAATAGTTACTTAATGTCACCCTACCACTGCCCATGACAACAGATAAAAAGCTATTTGGTCTCATGGTAGTTCTTAAAGTTAGGTTGTACCCTGTACTGGCAGTGGAGATTTTATAAACACTCATGATGCTGAAATCCTGGCCTTGCCCCTGACACTAAAGTTCTAACAGTGTCTCTTTGCCAGAGGCAGAAAGATCTACACTTTGACTGACTGAAGCTGAGCAAGACCTTGAGCCTGTGTATCCCAAATCCCAGCAGGCAATCACCAGACTTCTGTTTCCATCTCTATTACTTGAAATCTCTACTTTTCACGCCTTCTCAATATTATCTGTTAATTCTACTCAGATCAAGCCTAACTTCAAGATCTCAGGTATAAATACAGTGTCTTCTACCTCATGGGTTGTTATAAAGAAGATGCCACCATTTTCTCAGATGAGCACAGTGAAAGGAGAAGGACAATAGCCACTACTTGCGACATTACAAATTACTGCTAGATATAAAAGGGAATAAAGGTTCACAGCGAGCATGGATAAGCACTGGAACAGATCGCCCTGAGAGGTGTGGGGATCTACATTCTTGGAGCTATTTAAAATTCAGCAGGACAAGGCCGTAAGTACCCTGACTTAACTCTGAAGCTAGCTCAGCCCGTTTCAAGGAGGGGCTAGATGACCTTCATTGGTTCCTTACAACCTTATCATTACATAACTCAAGATTTATGGTCTTTAATTTAAATATGGTTGCCCAATATTATTCTCCAGATAAAGCAAGACAAGTAATTCTTTTATTTTGGCGTGTGCTAAGAATGATTCTACATAGGTCAAGCATCCAGCAGGTAGGAAGAAAACCAACCCATGGACTCACATTCTGGTGTGCTCATGAACCAGAAAAATGACAGTAGTGACAGCTGTCACACAAACAGGTGGAAGAAACAGTAATGCCTTATGTCAGGCAAAAACCCTGTATGTAAGCAGTTGATGGGAAATGCATTCTGTCACTGTAGCCTCAGCTTTGTAGCTGACTTTAAAAGGATCTTTTTCTTTCCCTGCAGATCCATTATCTAAAGTCACACTGTTTCTTCCCATATCAGCCACACATTAGTAGTTCACGTTCCAGCTATCACACAGAATATGAAGAACAGCCTGCACCATGTACTCAACCTTTCTATAGATTTCACTTATTTGCACCTACCAAACTGTTTTTAAAAAGTTCAGCTTCCTCAGTGTCCCTTGATTTTTGTAATAGAACATCAAACAACTTTTGTTTGAAAGCCAATTAGAGAGTGGGGTCATTCTTAAGTTGGTAAAATAAGAATTTAATTATTTCAAGAGCCACGAAAATTAAGAACATAGAAGAACTTATGGGAACTGCCTTGAGCAGCACAGATCCTCCATATCTTCTAAATTCAGTCTATCTGTTCTACCCTACCTGGGATGATACTAAATACTTCATATCCTCAGAGTATCATCTGATTTCTTCAAACAGAAGACCTCCTTTTCATTAATTAAAATAAAGACACCAAACTAAACTGATTGTCTAGCAGCAGAGGTTCCATATCTTAAAAAGGGCTATTGGGATACAATGTCATCATCTAATTAGAGCAATATTCAGGCAAGTGGAAACCATGTCCTGAGGGAGTAACAAAATTGCCTGAAAAACTCATTTATCTAAGTTAGTAAGAAATATATCTATTAATGGATTTAGTCATCAGAATTAAACATTAATCCAGTGTTTCAGTGAAGGATTAAAAAAACCCCTTGAGTTTGCATTTGCATCCAGCTAACATTTATCCTATTTAAGATAGTATTGGTTCACACTTCCTCTTCATTTCAATGAAGAAAATCATGTTTATTGATAGAAATTAATTTATAAAAATGTATCTCTCTCTCTTCCTGCCCACCAGGCCAACTTATTTCTTGTGAAAGTCTAGACACTTCAATACATTTCTTGTCTCATTAGAGGGTAATGAACACCTAGCAGTCACAGCAACCCCTCTTCTTCCACAAAAACTCTTGTGACTGTTTCACAGATTTCTTCCTGTCCTTCCACAGATTAAAAAAATGTTCTGACAGCACTCTACTGGAAAAAAAGAGACTTACCAGCCTTCTGTAGAAAGAAACATCATTATCAAGAAAGTAATGAAAAAGCAGGGGACCAGTTTTTTAGCTCCAAGAACAACTGACCATCAAAAGGGAAGCCAGAGCTCCAGTCCATATTCTTGAGATGGTATTGCTCCCCTACTCCCTGGCCCTTGCTGCATTTTGAAGAGCTAACCAAAAATCAGGTGACATGTATCTTGCCCCATGTCCACATTCACAGCAACATGCAGAAGGTTCAAATGAAGAAGAGACAATTGTCCCTCACCTCTATGCAAAAATTCATTTCTTTAAATGAGTAAAGGATGAAGACTGATGTTTAACTCTCTCTTCAGTTGACAAGAATAACACCTTCTCCTGTGTGAGGCAAACAAATAATAGTATTACAAACTATTTTTCCAACCATTTTTGACATATCAATCCAAATCTCTCCAGACACAACAGGTATAATGTGAGACGGAGCTTTAGTGGAAAAAAGACATTTTGCATAGGATACAGTTGAGCTCCCAGAAGAACCAGAGACAAGTAAGATCGTCAGCTTAGAGCAGATCCTGACATGAAGAGTTACAAAACAAAGGTAAACTTCCTAGAAAAAAACCTGAGTTCAACTCTGAGAAAGTCAAGATGAACAGAAAAGAAACATGCTTAGAATGTTTTAGGTTCAATACTTGAGAGGAGGTGAAGGAAAGGATCATCTTCTTCCTACTTAAGTATCAAAAAGCCCCATTAACTTGGATGCCTGATCCCTTTTTCATACATAGCTGCAGAACCAGTAATATTACAGACCAACCTGTCCATTTCATAATAGGCAAAGACTTCTCAAAGTTTATGGTAGCAAGAAGGACATTCTTTATCCAGTCAGGATTAAGAGACTTCAAGTTTGCTCTATTTCCTCTATTTCTCCAAAGATAGGAAAAAAAAAAAAATCAGCTGCCAAAGCACTGTTTCTCACACCCAGAGGCCTTCAGACTTGGGAAGGCTCATCCAACAGAATATTTCACCAGTCTCCTGATGGACTCAGGAATTTATGTTATCAGTATTTCCACTACCAACTTCTGTTAGCCAAAGAGATAATAAACAATAAGCATCATATAATTCCCTAAGGCAGAGGGAAAATGAAATCAATACTTATTTCTGTGAAAGTGTTATCATTTTTATGGAGAATCAGCTGCTGGTGGCCATCAGGTGCTCACCACTGCTGTTCAACAAACAGTTCATTACCCAGTAACCCAACAGAGAACAAAGATGTTATTTCTAATGACCTCCAATCCTCATTTCCATGAGCTACTTGTGAAAGGCCTATAACAGATAGCCAAGAAAAATAATCTTTGTTCTGCAATTTTATGTACAAACCCATCAAACAGAATTTTAAATAAATGCAAGAAAAGTCCATCTCTGAAATAAAAAACAGGTGAAATGTTCTGCACACCACCTTGATCTAAGGTGGTATACCACTAAAATACATAATTTCTCTGCTGAAGGAAGATATCTCCACACATGGAAAACCACATTCACATCTGCATAATTGCCCATTTGTAATAAGGCCATGTTCTGCAACCTGCACATGTTTTGAACACTTTTCTACAGCTGTAGCCTCATCAGAATCAAACATGACCTTCTGAATTTGTTCTAATTCTTCTAACAGTATTCAGAAACAACACCATTTAAATCGGCAGATCCGCTGGCAGACCAACATGCTGCTGTGCTGAATAAAAAAGCAGATCTTTGCATATATAATTGTTTAGTACTTCTTACTTTAGAATGAAAAAGGATAGAGGCTCATATATTAATTACTCCTCCCAACAGGAAAAACAATGTCATGACTCAAAAATGTACAGTTCAGTTTAAAAGAAAACAACAAAACAAAAACACGCCACTTTTTTCTAAGAGCATTATGATTCCAAGGAATGTAAAATTACTTTATGTTTATTCTCTGCATGTAGAAAAATGCAGAACTGTTGGAGTGAATGCCAAAAACCTTGAGTCACTAACCTCAAGCAAGCAATCTATAATTTTTATGGACTCTTTTAAATAATGAATTATTTAGAAGGCTTCCTCTTCCCTCCACCCATTCATATGAAAAATTGAAAGGAGGAATAGTTTGATCTCATAAATGATGAGTCAACAATCCTAAAGAATGACCAAAAGACAGCCCGAACTTCTCATCCAGCTTACAGTTAACAATATAATAATATAACTCCATCTTCCAGGCAGGAAAGAAGTTGATTCCCACACTTTCCAAAAGTTAGGGGGAGAGAGAAGAAATCTAGAAGTGCATCTACAGATCTCGCAAAAGCATTTGAAATGCAAGGATTTACTGGTGGTACACATTCTACCGAGGCTCATCCTCACATGGTGAGGCAGTTGAGAAATTGAATGAAAACTGAGAAACTTGCTGGACAATAAAAATAAATACACTGTTCGAGTAAGGAATAAATTTCTATAAAAACGGTTAATAAAGGGTCAGGTTTAAATGGAACAATGAAGTTAGTCTGCTTTTAGATCTTATATAAGCACAATGGAAAGTTCAGATGAGAAATAAGCAGGAAATTCTCCTATGTGAAGCAGGTACAACATGACCTAGGTCCAATGTCAGCAAGTGTTGTCAAGAGAGCACTCACAAGTCTGTAAATTGTTTACAATCACTGCTAAATTAGTCTGTCAGAATTTTCAAATTCTTTTACCTACACACATATACCTCCCCCAGGATCATTGATGCAGCACAGCTTCTGCAGGCTGAGCAGCCGGGATTTAGAGGAAGAGGAACAATGACCTGAAGGATTTCTTATTTTGTTCCCAATTGACACATCAAGTGTGTGAAGAGGGGATAAATATATCAATAAAGGCAAGGTTGTTTCTACTTCAACATACATACATAAAGTGGTTTCAGATTCCATTTGTCCTATTCCTTGTTATCCTTATATCACACCTCTCCGAAATCTCTGCCCAAACACCGACATGAAGCAAGGAACTGTCTAGTCAACCAAAGTTGCTTTCCTGTTTTTGGCCAGAATAGTTAATTTTCTTTTTAGTCACTGGTACAGTGCTGTGCTTTGGATTTAGTATGACAATAATGTTGACAACACACTGATGTTTTGATTGCTGCTAACTAGGGCTTATGTTAAGTCAATGACTTTTCAGCTTCCCATGCTCTGCTAGCAATCAAGTACAAAAGAAGCTGAGAGGGAGCATAGCCGGGAGTGCTCTTCAGAAAGAGTCAAGGCTTGCAGTTATTTCATCAATTCCTTTTCTAATGTGAGAGATCACCACTAACTTCCTGCAATATCATTATAAAAGTATGAAGTATCATACAAACAGCTAATGGCTTTAAGATTAGGTAAAGTAAATAAGAGTAGCAGATTATAGTTCCACAGTTATCATTGTCCCTTATTTTCTCTTCCGCTTTTCAATACGTATCTCTTCTCCTAGNATTGAATGAAAACTGAGAAACTTGCTGGACAATAAAAATAAATACACTGTTCGAGTAAGGAATAAATTTCTATAAAAACGGTTAATAAAGGGTCAGGTTTAAATGGAACAATGAAGTTAGTCTGCTTTTAGATCTTATATAAGCACAATGGAAAGTTCAGATGAGAAATAAGCAGGAAATTCTCCTATGTGAAGCAGGTACAACATGACCTAGGTCCAATGTCAGCAAGTGTTGTCAAGAGAGCACTCACAAGTCTGTAAATTGTTTACAATCACTGCTAAATTAGTCTGTCAGAATTTTCAAATTCTTTTACCTACACACATATACCTCCCCCAGGATCATTGATGCAGCACAGCTTCTGCAGGCTGAGCAGCCGGGATTTAGAGGAAGAGGAACAATGACCTGAAGGATTTCTTATTTTGTTCCCAATTGACACATCAAGTGTGTGAAGAGGGGATAAATATATCAATAAAGGCAAGGTTGTTTCTACTTCAACATACATACATAAAGTGGTTTCAGATTCCATTTGTCCTATTCCTTGTTATCCTTATATCACACCTCTCCGAAATCTCTGCCCAAACACCGACATGAAGCAAGGAACTGTCTAGTCAACCAAAGTTGCTTTCCTGTTTTTGGCCAGAATAGTTAATTTTCTTTTTAGTCACTGGTACAGTGCTGTGCTTTGGATTTAGTATGACAATAATGTTGACAACACACTGATGTTTTGATTGCTGCTAACTAGGGCTTATGTTAAGTCAATGACTTTTCAGCTTCCCATGCTCTGCTAGCAATCAAGTACAAAAGAAGCTGAGAGGGAGCATAGCCGGGAGTGCTCTTCAGAAAGAGTCAAGGCTTGCAGTTATTTCATCAATTCCTTTTCTAATGTGAGAGATCACCACTAACTTCCTGCAATATCATTATAAAAGTATGAAGTATCATACAAACAGCTAATGGCTTTAAGATTAGGTAAAGTAAATAAGAGTAGCAGATTATAGTTCCACAGTTATCATTGTCCCTTATTTTCTCTTCCGCTTTTCAATACGTATCTCTTCTCCTAGCTCTTGTGAATTCCATAAACTCTTCATTTAGAAAACAGCACATCTAAGCCAGCTCTCTTCCCACTTTCAGCACCAGGAAAAAGGGAAAGGAGCACAGTCACTGTAAGCATCTGCCAGCTTCTTCCAGGCTGTTTACAGTAGAATAGATTAAAAGCAAACACTTACACAAAGATTTCTCAGCAAGCATTTCTTAGAGAACATCAATTAAAATGATTACTTGGTGGATGGAATGGCATCCTCAAAACCAAGAAACACAAATCTGAGACATCACCCAGTTTATGAAATATTTATTCCTGTTACACATCAGTGAGGCTACACATCACTGAAAATGGTCCCAGCTATTAGTCATCCAGATTCTCCCACTTCAAAAGCAACTCGCTGATCATCAAAAGACTTCTTGCCTCCTGTCAGGCAAACTCTAGAACACCCAGCACAGTAAGACACCAGATTTCTTCCTATTTTAGAAAGAGTTAGGGACTTTCAAATAGGAGGATTAGAAGAAATTTCTCTCTGGGCACTTCCCCTTCCCAGCTTCTTTTTTTCCAAAAAATTGTAACCAAAACAACAAAAATTATGTAAATTATTTGACATAATTTTCAGTTTCATGCAAAGACTTCAGTTTTTCAGTCATTTCTCCCAGCAAATCAACTCTAATGTAACTTTTTTCATTCTGAAATCAGCACTTGGCTTCAATTAAAAATAGTGACTCAAAAATGTTGCAATGCAAAAACATGGGTTTAAAAAACAAATGGTTTCAATATATTTGAAATATTCTACTGGAGAATTTAATTCTTCCTCGTTCCATAAATCAATAAGGTCAAAACCAACTGTCCTAGATAGTTGTTATTACAAATAATAGCTAAATCAGTTTTATTTTCACAAGGAGAAAACTGCACTCATTCTTTTTACCTCTCTGCCAGAGGCAAAAGAAAGAACTTCAGAGTTCTGCTCTAAAAGCCAAGCTGAATTCTTTGCAAGCTCTGCATCCTTCACCAGCAAGCAGTGACTCACAGCTCGTGCCTGTTGTTTGAAGCCCAGGGAAAATCCATCGCTGCAAAGGGAAACATTTAACCAAGAGCAGCAGAAATTGAAGGGTATCTGTCAGGCCAGAGAGAAAGTGCTGAAAGTGTAATTTTCACTTTGCCTGTCCTACATTAATGATTAATTTTGTGACAACTACAGTAATTGCTGCTCAACTCCACATATCTTCATTACAGCTGGAGTAGAACAAATTCAGAATTAAATATTTACGTGAAACAATCAAAACCTCAGATTGCTATGGCATACCCAACAGTTACTAATTCAACTGTGCTTTAGTTAGAACATAAACCTTGAACAAAACTTAAAGCTTTCAACCATTCCATACATACATATATTTTCAAAATATGACAACCCCACACTTTTTAAAATATGTTTGGCACAATAAAAATCCTCTTTGCTTCATTTCTAGGAGTTTGGCTTTCAAATATCTATCTTGAGTTTCTAAAACAGGGAAGAAAAAGCCAACCTTGTACTTTAAAACACACCCGTGTTTTATAAAGCCTTCAATGGAAAAAAAAAAGCCTCTAGTTTCCTAAAAAAACACTATAGTTTCCTGAGACATCATTCTCCCTTAAAAGAAAAGGTAGCTGGAATAATATTCTTTTAAAATTCCTTATTACAAGACTTTTTGTGGTAATTTGAAACATACAAGGGTAATTGTTACAGCTACAACTCAGTACAGAAACACCGAGACCCAAACAAGGACACGCTTAGTATCTCACCTCTAAAAACCCCTTTTATTTAAAAGACTTTGGTACTTCTTTGATGCAGCAGCCTTTCCATATTCCAAAGAAAAGCAGAATTCCTGCAGTACTGTACCATGATTTGTCCCCCGGTCTCCCAATGAGGTACTAGCAGCTTAATAGCCTTTGGGAAAGTCAAACACACTGATTGAGGGCAAGTCTCACCCTCCAAATAAAGCTTATTTTAGCATTCAGAGAACTTTCATAAAAGCACTTGTACAAGAGCCAGCAGAAGTGTGGTATCTCACAGCTTCTCCAAGAGGGCCTTTGAACTCAATAGTGCATAACTTGGAACTATTTTTACAGAACCTAAAAATTACTGCAAGAAATGAAGAAGAAAGGGACAGCTTAAAAAAAAAAAAAAAAGAAAGAAAGAAAAAAAGTTCATTCATCTTAGGTTTCTGATCCCTCTTAAGTGACATGAAAAAGCATTACAACCTCACTATTCTCTGAATCCTCAGTGCTGACTGCAGGCAGTCATCTGGGGGGCTGCCCCTTCAGCTTCCTGCTTAAAAACCATGTACAAGTGAAATCCCAAGGGAGCAGCCAGACAAAGACAGAACAATGCCAGCTTAATATAGCATATCCACTCTGCCTTTTGCATAAATTTATTACCCAGCTGTACAGACCAGAAGAAAAGCTGCTGCACAGCCCAGCCCAGCCGCAGAGGGAGTGTCCCTGAAGCACCCACCCAGACACAGACAACCTGGCACTAAAGCTCTAAGGCACGTGCTCTGTCTCCTTGCATATCCAAAAAATATTGTGCTTTTCCAGATGAGGGCCAAGAGGACTGAGTGGCTACACAGTATACAGCTGATCAGAAAAGTGACCTGTTTCTCAGAAGGCAATTGTGAAGTTTCTGAAGCATTCCAAACTTTGTCTGCCCAGTGAAACTTCCGACACCAACTGCACTGCCCCTGGCATGCAGCTGCATGGGAAGAACCAAGCCAACAGCAAGTGTTATGTCAGGGTTAGAAACAGAGAGGTAGCAACAGAAATATGCTTTCAGCCTTTTCCAGCTAAGGATTTCATTTCCATCAGAAAGGAAAGCCAAATCAGTCAGTAGTGAACAACAGAGCTGATTAGCAGGCATATAACTCTGCAATGCAGTGTGTTACTTGCCAGTAACATACTGAATCAATAGCTGAATGACTTAGTCACCAATCAATACAGCTAACCCAGTTGTTCTTACTCATACGTAAACATTCCAGATGATTCAAAATATGGCACTAGATTTACCTTGTCAGGGTAGTGTTTGGGAACAGCCAAAGTCAGGGCAGTGCTCAAGCTCTCTGAGCACTATCTGCAAATGTGGATAGGAGAATGCTAGGTAACTTACACCAAAGCCATGAGGCTACTCCCACACAAGAAATGCTGCATTTTACTATCCAGAGCTGGTTATCTAGAGGTCTTTATAAGCTCCAGTATGAGAGATTTAGATTTCCCTCACCTTCTTTATTGGGCAAACTGCTATCAGCTTAGAAATTGATGGTCATCTTTGCTCTGTCCAACTGTGCAGGTAAAAAAAAAAAGTTGATCAAGGACCAAAAGGTGCTTCACATTTTGCCACAATTACAGGAGTTATTCAAGGACGTGCTTAACCTGCCGCCAGTCTTAAGAAAGTGAAGAAACTCATATGCCTGCCAAATTCAACAAGGTACATATTCATGTTTATGTTCAGACTGAAAATATCTTCAGCCAACTAATTAAAACATCAAGGTAGCTGAGCAATCAGAGTGTGATAGCAAACTCCTGCAAAATACTGATTTTAGCTATTGAGTCAAACGTTTAAACTACAGTCTCATCAGGCTTTAGCTAAGGGGAAAAACATCTATTATACATGACTCTTTGCACATTCAAATCAGAGTAGTGTTCACATTTAAACCATGAAGCCAAAATATGCTCACAGAGTTCCAAATTCTTTTTGGGGATTAAACCTGTAAAGAACTTTGATTACGCAAAGGTTGGGTTCACTTTTCATTGACTTTTTAACAGTCTCATTATATCATCAGCTGTTTTTGTCCTCCAGAGCTTTTATGCTACACTTCCAAGATACAAGTCTGAAATATTAAAGCTAAAATTATTGAATATGTGACCAAACTCTTTCATCTTCAGTGTGGTCTACACAGGACAGAAGAAAGAGGCCCAAAACAGGTCTTCAGCATTTTGCCCACCATGTTGACTGGCGCTTCAGCTCTTCAGCCTCATCTATGCTCCAGTTTTTAATTCCTTAGCCGTGTGTTGGAGCTTAATGAAGAGACTAACTCAGTGGTAAATCAGTGACCTTATTGCATGTGACATTTCCCACGTTCCAGTACAATAAAAAGCAGAGTATCATAATCTGGGGTCCTTTTCCCCAAACTAAGCACAAGATATATGTAACTCCCTATGTGTGGGTACGCAGATTTCATACCAAGACTAAAAATATAAACCCAGTCTAAAACCCAAATAGATTTATAAGAGAAATTATGTGTGAACCACTCTGTGAATCCCTTTGGAAACAATACTCTCCTCTATACAGTACTCTAGACAGAGTACAACAACAGTTACCACATATAAGACACAATTTAGAGACAGCCACAAGGAGTGGAAAAATACAGAACAAATTCTTTCAACAAAACAG
Organism: Aleadryas rufinucha; assembly: GCA_013397815.1. NCBI lineage: Eukaryota > Metazoa > Chordata > Aves > Passeriformes > Aleadryas > Aleadryas rufinucha. Next base: position 254,264 of record VZTH01002984.1, on the reverse strand, counting down.
AAAAAAGACATAGTGCAAGCTATATGAAAAGAGGGCTGAAATATTCCATAAGTCTGCTTCAAATTTTTCCATAGTATCAAATATCTAACTCTATTATCAAACAAGCAATTAGCAACTAAATCTCTGCCAGAAGAGCTCAAGGACAAGAACACATCCTAAGGCCAAATCAAACTAGTGAGGACATCAATAAACAGGTCTGCAAAAACTGATGCTGTAATGTAGAGAATTAGATTAGAATATAAAGAAAATTATTCACCACTGAAATGATGTACCCTCTTTTGGAAATAATTGAATCAACATTCTGTTACACTAACTTTCCTGTGGGGAAACAGATGAACCTCTGTTACATCCCCAGGCTCACAGGCTGGTGTAACCCAAAAAATGCAAGGTAAATTCATCAGTATGTGTGGAGCAGCAGCAAAAATTATTTGTAATGTATAAGGTAGGTGTAAGTTCTTTCTGAAATCTCTATTCCTCTGAAATGAGTTTGAATTTATTCTTGAGATGAGCAAAAAAGTACTGTGGGAGGACTGGATATGATTGAAGGAGTCTGCTATGCCCATCCTATAATCTCTTACTTTGAATGCCCTACATAGCTTCTACAAATTGAGCTGAAACATCACAAGCTCTTAAATTAGAGCTTTAGGCAGAGGCCTAAAGCCAGACTGGCAGAATCTGTCTGTACTGAAGTTTTATTTTGGATAAAACTGTCACATCTCTAATATTAAAATGGAATTGTCCAAATAATTTATGACATGATAAGTGTGTGAAGTGCATGATCAAGGCGCTGTTCCCAGAACAAGGAATATAGGTTTCACTTCCTGAAAAATCAAAATATTATATTTAGAATGGTGAAATCCCTGGATCTGCAGAGTCAGGTATTATTTGAGCAAAATTAATTCCTGTGTTCTACAATAATGGTTAACAAACAAGAAAGACTAGATTTACTAACCAAATTATAACTGCAGAGAGCTGTATGCTGAACTAGCTTCCCTGGACTTCTACAAGTATAGTCCTCCTATAATCCTCCTTCTAAAACAGAAGACTGGAACGCTTCTAAGGTGTTAAGAAAGGCCAACATATCCACTGAGTTTGTGAATTTGTGAACAGAAAAGATACAGCCTCAGAAAGATCAGCATTACATTCCCTGACAATTTTGCACATGACTAAGAAAATAACAACAAGCATCAAGCAGTTCATGACATTATTCCCCAAAGCCCATGAGATGACATGGCATGTTTGATCCACGCATGAATATAAGATCAGCTAGGTACACTCCTGACTCTCCTTATATTACCAAGGCAGAACTGTGATAAATTGCAGCTACTCCAATTTCTACTATATAAAATGCACCAAAGCGAGTGCAGCCTGCTTCCCTGCTGGGCTGTCCTTGTGGGGAAATATTTGTTCCTCACATGCAGTCTGAATCCCTTATTTCAGCTTCTGCAAGATGCCTTTCATATCCTGCCCATGTATCCTGCTGGTTGTTTTCCTCAATAACCTCTCCACGAGCATGCAGGGCTGCTGCTAAGAACCCCTAAGCATGTCCCTGCTTCCAGCCCTTCTCCCTCAGCCTCTTCCTACAGGGCAAGGGGTCCCACCCTGACCACCATGGCGGCCTCTGCTGAGTGTCTTTCTTGCACTGAGAAGGGAGCTTGCCCAAAGCTGCATGCAGTAGCCTAGATACAGCCTAACAAGTGACATGTAGAGGGAGTTAATCAATCCCCTTTTTTGCAAGTGATGCAGCTTGACTGTAGATTTTGTGACCACAACCAGAGTGGTTGTTCCTCCCATTTGTTTTCCAGGCCTCATGCATTCATATACATACATTTTATACAGGTGTCTTTTGCCCTGTTTTATTGTTTCTGAGGAGTCTCTTGTAACTGCCTTTCTGCATCTTCATGTATGGTATCCATACTTCCCAAGTTGTCCCTTATTTAAACTCTCCTCATCAGGTTGGCCAGCCTGTCGGCAAAGGTGCTGGTGCCCCATTTGGTCAAGTAGATTCTCCTCTCCACAGCAATCCTGGATCTTTAAAAAAGGTCTTGTAGCTGTAAAAGCCAGTTTTTCACCCAAAACATCAGCTCTAGCTAGGTCTCTACACAGAAATACCAATCTGTTTTCTTTCTTTCCTGGTTCTACACATACTGCTCCCCCTCTCCTACAGGCAGGTTGCTGCAACCTCCTCCCGTGCCCCAGCCCAAGCTCCAGAGTTCTGGAGATCTGAGATGTACCAGGGAAGCTCCTGGAGGAGAGACCCCGCCCTGCAGAGCAGGACCACCCAATGGCAGCCACCTCTTGCATCCTAAGCTGAGTTTGGCCAGTTTCTAGTTGCTTCAAGATTTACACGATTTCCCTAACACAGATTCTTTCTCCAACAATGACCAGTATCTATCCCCTCATTAAACAGCCCCAGGAAGAAATGGGAATGATCCTGATCCAACAGAGATCCCCAAGTGGCATTTTGGTTATAGGAAGGCTAATAAATAAATCAGGAAGGTGCCTTCCCTTTATATGGTTGTCTCTTCAAGAAAAGTGTCACTAACCAGTTTCTTCTCTGCACTTAGCCATAACACAGGCCCCACCATTTTATAGTGTTTCAGTCCAATACTAACTAATGAAAAGGGAAGGCCAAACAACTTGCAGGAGGCGCAGAACAGCACCTAACTGAGCAGAGGGACACAAACAGGCCATGAGCATACAACAGGTGCACTTGTCGCAGCCACTGAGAGTAATTAGTGCATAAAATTACTCAAGAGTATCAAGCAAAAAATAGACTTCTTATAAAGAGAAATTTTTCACTCCTCATGGTGACAGTCAGTGTTGTTTTGAGTTTTAACAGCCCTCAAGAGACGGCAAATATATAGATGCACTTTTAATCACTGCAAAATGCTGACAGTCAGTTCTTTCCCAAATCCTACTGGAAGGCATTTTTCATATATTGACTCTAACAGTCACTCTCTCAATTATCTTAGACACAAACTGTTATTATATATCAATGTTAATATAATTATGTTAGCTATCAAAAGGGTTTTTTTTAGAATCGGCTTCCTGCAAAATATTTCAAATTGAACTTGAATAAGCACTTCTCAGCAGAAAAGTGCTCTACTGAGACTTTAAAAGCAACTCCGAATTCAATTCCTCTCATAACAAATCTGATGTTCTCTGCTCCCTGACTTCACTCAGTCCACTTGCAGACATTCTGGTTATTCTCATTCCTGCACCTTTCTCAAGCCCTACTGAAGACCATTCAGTAATGGGCAGAACTTGTAACAAAAAAACTGCCAGCATTTTGCAGTTGTCAATGCAATAGAAAATAGGCTGCAGCCGTACTTCAAAGGAGTTTATTTTCCAGGTAAATCCTTCGGTTGATAAACCTTGTTGAAGGGTCTCTCCATGATACAAAGTAGAGGCTCTCTCTGAGCTGCCCTCAGGATTCCCTGGGAAGTTGGGAAGCCAGGCTAGGGACATAAATGTACTCAAAGGGACTTAAGTTCTTTAATTACTCCTTGAGTTTTTCTGCTCAAAAATGCCAAGGTAAAACCGAGCTTATATGGCTTTGATATGAAAACAGACCCTAGAAGACTTCAAAGCCAGAACTGAATTAATCAAAATTATTTGCGATTATTTGGAGAACTTTGCTTTATATGGCTTAAGATAACATACTATGAGAGAAGGGGGGCTTCTGCTGTGAGTGAGGAGAATAATAAAAGGCATTTGAAGAGTCCTGCCAGCAGACTGGGGGATGAGATCCTTCCCCTTTTCTCAGCACTGTCTTTTACCTCTCCAGCAAGAACTGATCACTCCTGTGCTGCACAGTGACACCAGATATTGACTGCCACACTAAATTTTACAAAGTCTCAGTTATTCATTACAACAATAACATTTTGAAAAGTGTAAAAAGGTAGTCAGAATAAGAAGTTTCCCTTAAATTGTAAGTATTATTTAATTCTGTTCTTAAGTATTGAGTTCCTGCTGCTCTCCAACAGCAGAAAAAAAGCTAGCAGTTTGCAAGAGCAGGAACCGATCTGAATAAACATGGATGGATGTCAAACAAATCTATTTACTAACTAATATCTGATTCTTAAAGTGAAAATTTTGTACTTCCAGAAATCACATTAGATTTTTTCCTAGTAATAAATTCATAGTTACATCTGACTCCACCAATGAACACTTATATAATAAAAAAATACATCAATCCATTTTATTAGATATGGAAAGCATTTAATTTTATGCTGCATGCAAAGGCAAATGTAAACATTCTGAAAGAAGGAGTTTTTAAATATTTACTCTGAACCAAAGAATAGTAGAAAGAAGCTGTGAATACATAATTAAATCAAAGCAACAGTATGCTATACTACTAGTCTGGAAATTAACTTCCCTCCCATGAAACATAATCACTCATCTGAAAAAATGAAAAAGAAAAAAAAAGACCACAGGAATTAATGTATTTTTAAAAATATCAAACAAAGAAGACCAATAACATATTCTGGTTTTTAAATTTATACACTCGGGCTCAGCTTTGTAGCTGTAGAGTAATGTAGGAATACAAATTAACTTTGCCCATTTCACTTCAGTACTTGTGGAAAGGCAATCAAAAGAAGTGGGAAAAATCGCACACATATCTGAAGGTACAGACTACAGATAAGAGAGTCAGGAAAACCTGATCTTTTAAAGACCTGAATTCCTAAAGCATTTTCCCAATTTACTAGAAAATAAAGTAAAAATGTGAGTTTAAGTCAATCAGTTTTAGAACCACATAAGGACACTAATTCGAACTTGGCATGCTACAGTCAAAGAAAATGAGCTCAATGTGAAGGCAATAAAAAAGTCAGTTATGAGCTAGAGATTGAACTCATTTGTGCTGAGACTCTCTGTCCTTTACTTGTGCAACCGCTATGTGCAGGTGTTGCTTTACTGCCATAGTGCTATGTAAGAGTAATAAACATATCTGCTAGGAACTCTTAATTATAGATGACAAACTATAAATCACCAGCTTGTTGCAACATCAGAAGGCTCAACATGTGATCCATCATGTCTACATCCCAAGAAATAAATTAACCCCGCTGCTTTGTTTAGCAGAAGACATAGATTTATTATATTTATTTATGAGCATGATACTACTGCAAGATACAATTAGGGCCATGCTTGTCTTGAGTATTGCTTCCATCCACTCTTCTGCCATTGCCTATACTGTTTTGCACTAATACTATTTGATACCCCCTCCTATGAAAGGACAAAACAATGTAAGGTGCAAGGCAGTGAAGAAGCAAGTACTGTATCTTAAGACACATGGACTCCTATAGGACATTTCCTCTCATAAGACCAGTCCTATTCATTAACTTCCATGAACCAAAAAAAAAAACCAAACCACAAAACAATATAATCCAGGCAAATAAATTATTAAATGTTCCCTGAGAAAGCACCAACTATATATATATATACACACACATGTATGCATCTGTATATATTCACAAACGTATTTTGTCCAAGTGTCTCCTATTGTAACCTAGGCAAGTGGTTTTTCAGATGTTCACTCTTAGATATTACAAACAAGCCTGAAACTTATCTGGAAATTTATCTGCTTTAAATGAACAGTGACAACCGCTCTTCAATGCCAATAAGAAGAAAATCAGTTTGACAGGCGGAGGGCAGAAATATTGACTGCTGAAATCAGTTTAAATCCTGGGGTACTGGATAAGGACTTCTCACAATTATTATGTTTCACTACTCTCTAAGCTCAGCCATGTTGTTTCACATTATAATGGTAATAAAAGTCAGGCATGCAGGCAGGAACTTTTTAATAGAAGGAAAAACTGGCTGTGCTGTGGGAACACTCTGTCAGGGGGAACAGCAGGTGAACACTAAATTAGTCTTTTGTGTGTCATAGGGTACTATAACCACAGCAGGACTAAACTACTCTTCAGAAATACACCTCCTTGACCATCATTACTGTGATCACCAACATGAAGCTATATACTATTACTGATGATACAAACACAGACCTTTATAGTCCATTTGATCAGAAAAAGCCCAAATTCTAGAGTAAACCTATGCAAATTAAAAAAGCTAAAAAAAATGCTTTGTTGTTTCTTATGAGAAATGCATTTAGTATTGTTGGGAAAATTTTTAATTGTAACAAATAGTGTTTAAGTCTTATGAATGCCTTCAGCTGTAAGTGATAGTGCTTAGTCCTGTACTAATTTGTGCAAGTGGTTATCTTAGCCTTTAAGACTGTGGGCCTGAGCAAGGCTGCTAAGAATCTGTATATTTTGGCCAGATCACATTGCTGGGATGCACACAAAGAGAGGAAACTTTTTGGAGGCCTATGACCAAAAAAGAGTAATTTGAGGAATGGTACGTTCCCCAAACAACCACCAGAGACTCTTAAAAGACCCCTACTCTGATGTAAATAAGCTCTGAGAAGTGCTTTAAATATGCAAAAAAAAATTTTGCTGGAATGTTTAGCATATATGCACAAATTTGGGGAAATATAATGAATATGTATAAGTTATATAGATTTAAACTGTCTGTTAGGTAGCTGCTCCATGTGGGTTAGGGGCAGATACTTCCCTCACACCTAGTGCTGAAAATAAAAGTGATGCCACTTTCTAATATTGAAATTACAGTGCTACAGACTCTTATTCCCAACTTCCGGTGACAATATGAAGAGTATGTTTTGTCTTTCCTTTTTCGGAAGATTTTAATTGCCAGTTATGTGTACTGTCATTCCCAATAGCACTGAGTTGTGGGTTCATGATAGACCAAAAGCCCGACAAACAGAAGTATAGATATATTCTGACATTCCAGCATTTTGACCAAAAAACTCCTGCTGCTTGACATAATAATACAAGTGTTACATATTTGAACAAAGCTGCCACAGCGTAAGACTACTGTGAAAAGAAAACAACAATAACACAACAACTGCTTAAAAAACAACCAACAAAAAAAAAGCTCTCCAGTCTATGAAGTGATGTACGTTCTCTCAAAAGACCTGATACTGCTATAGGTAGCAAAGGATGCTCACTGAAAAGGATCAGTAGGATTATGCAATTTAGGAAATTAATCCTCCATAAGATTTCAGGAAGTGGTTTTGGTTTCTCATATATCTTGTGAAGAAATAAGCTCCTGATTTAAGTGACTTTATAATCACACACTAATTAAATTATAAGGTATAAATTAAGCTTTACTGCTTAATAGATTAGATATTTCCAATACAAGGCCCAGGTCACTGCTGTCTTAAATCCAAGGCCAATGAAAAAAACCAAAATCAATTACAATAGCAGTAGCACTTACCTTTCTTCCCAGTCTCTCGGAAAACCAGATTCCACTGGCTAGCTCAAAGAATAAATATCCACAGTGCTACACCCAGTTACATGTGGCCTGCGTTCCCAATTAAGGTTTGCCCCATCCTGTAAGAGGAAACAGCTGACCAACTCTGTTCATTACACACACCCTGCCAGTTTTGAGATGAGTGCTACAGAAGAGACAAACACCATTGTGCTGATCCTTGCAGTAAGGCCAAGGAGATTGGAATGGGTACAGGGCCTAATGCAATTGCAAAAGGCATCAACAGCTTATCCGCTGCATTAAACTCATGTAAACAGCCGATGTACTAAAAGCTGTTTTAACTTTCCTCAAATTCTCTGCACAATTGATCCAAAATCATCTGAGTGCTCACTGAAGCTTAGCATCCTACTTTTTTCCATTGATTGCAAATGGCCTGTTTGGTTCTCTAATATGCATTACAGTGAGCATTGTGCTCAGTAGAAACGGCTGTTTGTAGGCAGTGTCTAGCTATCCTAGAAACTGTAATACAATCACACAGAGTATGATGGTTCTGTGTTTTCTTTCAGACCCTGGGGGAATATATAAATGACGAGTTTAAACTGAGCCCATGCCAGGCATCTATGAGATAGCAGGAGAGCTTGAAAACTTATCTGAAACAAGAATGATGAACTTACTGCAATTAAATCAGGATGTACACATACCAATATCATAAAAATCATCACCGAACTGGAAATAATTGTCAAATCAGCTGGAAAACCTGATAAAGAAGACATGAATGTAAAGGCCAAAGAGACAACTTCTCCTCCAAACAGTAGTAAGGCCAGAGGCAGAGAATGGTCATTGTGGAGAAATGTATGTCTGCCATCACCACCAATGCCTGTGCTTCATTTACTGCTTTCAAATGCCTTTCAAATACTTTAGCAAAATCCTTTTGCCTTAGAAGGCAAGAAAACTAGTAGGTGCAAGTAGTAGCAACTAGTAGCAATTCACATGCTGATGACAAGCACACCCAGGTAGGTAAAAGCCAAAAAGTCCTTTGAATTCGTATTTAACTGCAATTAATTTGCAAGGAAAAAACAGGGCTGTGGGATTCTGGTAGTGGTGATCAGGGAAAGAAATAAGGTAAATATCAGATCTGTCTGAACTAAAACATTTGTTTAAAAGAATTAAACCATGTCCAAAAGAGAAAAAATAGAGTTTAAAATAAAACTATTTCTGTAAACTACAGCAACAGCTTCAACAAATGTTTTAATACCCCTTTCACTGACATGACTTCCCCCAAATAACTACACAAGCAAGCAGCTGTGCAGCCTTTAGGGTAAGGTTTTTATTTGTTTTAAACAAAAAAAAATTCAGTAACCATTAATTCCTCTCAAATAAGAGGTTTCAGGAAACATTTTCTTTATAGATAAGCCTAAGCAGAGTGTGGCCAGAATTCACTGCAATGAATGTTGTTCTTGGAACTATTTGAACTCAAACTACTTGAGATAAAATTTGCACGTTACTTCAAATAAATAGACATAGCACCCTAGAATGACATTAATAATGAGAAAATTAAAAAGGCATGGTCTAAAAAATTGATTCAGAAAAGTTTGGGGCAGTGAGAAAGTGCATTACCTTGTATCCTCCCTGCCAGCTGCAGTGATCTGCAGGACAATGGATCCAGGTGAAGAATCGTTCATTTATTTCTTGACTAGCAAACATTTGCAAAAACGTTTTCAAAGGAAAGCCCATTAAAGTGGAACATACGTTGGTTCTTCTTATTTCTAGCAGAACAACAACATTAAATTCTGGGTTTAATTAAGCTTAAAAATACAATGCTCTCTTTAAAACAATGTACCTGTATTTCTCATGCTTCCTTCCTCCATCTCTCACAGCTTGTTTTGTAAGGCTAAGAAAATTCTACACTCAGAGAAGACAGAAAACTTGTAAATTATTGCTAAGCTGTAAGTGAGGTTACCTACAATTTCTTTTCAAAGATGCTAAGTAAAGGGGTTTTTTCTGCTTTTTGCAAGGAAGATTTCCATTTCAGTGTTTAATCCTAATGATACACAGGGCCTGCATCTGGCACAATACAGATGCCAGACTGCATCCACAACACCTTCCTGGAACCACAGAGCACAAAGATTTAGTTTCCCACCCAGCCCTTCAGTGAAGAACATGCATGTAACTTCAGAAAATGAGTAGTGCATTAACACTTTAATAGACAGCCTGTGTGCTTAGACATGGCAAGCAGATGTTGTAAAATCAGAACACCAGTTTACTACTATCAGTTAAAAGTAGTAAACTCCTTTTATATATATGCATATAAGCATCCTCACAGGGCAAAGACAAAAAAAATCACTGCAGTAGTGATATATTTACGGTACTTACTATTTAGAGTAAGTAACCTTGGGAGACTTCAACACCAAGGAAATTCAGGTTCCTGTGAACTTTCCTAAAGTATTTTTGGATTTTTTTTCCCTCTAGAAACAGAATTAAGTTCACTAACTCAACACAGTGTTCATTCTTCTTGAAACTGTGACATAAGGTACACCTAGTATTTCAACCTTGTTCTACTTGCATATGGCAAACAATTATCTACTACAATGAAAATGACAGAACACAAGCATGATATTCTACTGTGTGCAAACACTGCATAATTCATTATTTCACTGTTCATCCACTGTAATGATGTTGTTGAGGATGTTTATTCTTATCTCTTTTCATCCATTCAGTGGTGTATGTATTGGTATCAAAGGACTTACAGGGGAGGCTTTAAGTATCAGAGGAAATCGGGTCAGTGTCTTTTTCATCAGTGAAGCCCTGAAATCAGAGGTGGTGGGAAGTATTGCTTGAGAGACTCAAAAGGAATCTGTAACAGAAGGCACAGTGATAGTAGATCCTCCACAGACAGTTCCCTGACAACAAAATAAGCTATTAAATGAATAGAAACCAAATTCTGCTTTAGAAGTCCTACAGTGAAAATGGTTAGCAGGTGGGAGAATATTCTGTCAAATAATCATTACAGGCTTGCTCTAGCCTTCTGCTCTTCCTAAAGCTCACGCTTTTAGCCACTGTCAAGGGAGAAAAATAGAAGAAAAAAAGACTTCTCAAAGACAGCTTGCTGAAAAAGACTTGGACTATAGTCAAACAATTCACTCCATGATCACGACCCTAATGTCTTTAAACGCACATCATCGCATTTTCATTTTCTTATTACCAGAAATTATTACTTTTGGAATAAATGCTGTGCAGGAATACAAATTCTGCCTTTGGCTGACGCATTCTAAGGCATTAGACTTGCGCCTTAAATATCATGGCACAGCTTTATTAAAATGGTAACTTAGCTCAAAGAGTTCATTACAATTTAACAGGTATTATAGTAAAAGCTGAATAAACAAGCAACAGTAGTACAGGGTACATCAGTACTGCATAATAAAATATTGTGATGCATGAACAAGACACTACTAATAAGATCAGGAAGTCTAGATATCGGATAAAGGGGTTTTGCTTTAAGCTGTTTAATAAAATACAAAACCCACGCTACACTCTTTAGCTCAAGTTTACATAAGCTGATGGAAAAAAAACCAAACAAACCAAACAGGAAAGGAATAAAATCAAGCAGCAGCAATGCAGTTTATGAAGGTCTGAGAGAAATGATGAGAAAATAAGTATTTACAGGCTGTAGGTATTATAGGCTCTAAAATAAGAATTTATGGGCTTTACAATCAGGCCAAACTCAGACTAAAATTCAGCCCAAAGCAAGGTCTTGCAGGCAAGTCCTGCACTTCCACTTTTATTGGTGAGAACAGCTGAGTCTCACCTACAGCTTTAAAAATGGCAACTCTGCAGCTCTCTTTCACCTCAGAAGGCAATCCTACCATACTGTCAAAGAAACTTCACAGCTATCTGTGTGTCTGCTTACATACCCCTTTCACTCTAACAGTTCTCCTGCATTTGTGCAGTGCTTGAGGACTCTAAACTCAGTAGAAATGCTGTCACCACAGTGACTACTTTACAAGGGCTGCAGGAGGTAACAATTTAGGATATGCAAGGCCATCAATTGATTGTTTCACATTTAGCTCCAGTAGGCCATTGTAGCTACATGCTGAGTTACAGCAGTTACTTTCCAAGCAAGTACTTTCTTAACTGAACGCTCCTATACTTTCAAAAGTAATAATCTCTTTTTTTAATAATCTTGTAAAAGAAAAAGTGGTTTCTTCTTTCAAAAACTACTTCCAACTGTGAGGATGTGACATGAATTATAAATTCACTAGTGTAGCTATAAGCATGCAAACCACCCCACAGATATTCTTTCCATTCTTGTCTGAAAATTTATTACCAGCTTTTCTGTAGCTACCTTCCAACTTATTACCTGCTCTCCTGTTTCCCATAACTAAATCAAATTCACAAGACAGATATTTTGTGCTATGAAAAAAACTTCACTTTGCATGTAAGTCAAGTAGAGCCTTCTCTTTTGCAGCTCTGTGATGGCTCATTGCAGTGGGCCAGGATTTTTCTAATTCCTTTTAACTTATCTAAAGTGTAACGTTCCATTCCAATAATAAAAAACCTTAGTAGATCAATATAGACCAAGCTTTCATCCAAAAAAATCCCACATCTTGAAAGCCACTATTTTCCCTTTAATTTTTTTAATCCAGCTTTGATAATTTTGGAAATATCTCCCCAAAACATTCCACAACTGACCTCTCATGAAAGCTTGTGAGAAATTTGCACGTTGTGACTTTGGAATTAACAACAGATATAAATAGTACATTTCCATCACATCTACATCTGCAGCATCCTGGCATGCCCAACTTGTCACTCAGAATGCCTTCACTTCTAATTAATTTTACTTTGACACAAAGCAAGCCAAACCAACAGAAACTCAGCTGGCCAAGTTCATAGAAGAAAAGTACATGCATGTCTAAGCAGCCACCATATTGCTAGGCAGGCAGAATATTTCTGAGTTTTAGAAATTTCAAATGAACTCTTATAACATGGGCTTCCACCCAGTACAGAAAATAACAGAATACAAATGTTTCATGGAATTAAACCAGGGATTTTTGTCAGAGAGATTTTGAAAGTTCTGCCACGTCCTAATGCTGAAAAATGTGGATCTTCTCAATCACCGAGGAAAAGACAAAGTTTGTCATTCTCTCATTATAAAGTATGAGAGATTACAACCAAAGTAACAAACAGTTAAATGGCAGCTATACTGCTTTGAGCAAAACTTTATATAAAACAGGACACCAGTAAGAAAGGCTAGCTCTGCTAATGTCCTCATTTTAAAATCAAAGTTCTTTCCACTTTCCTCAGAGTAAAGTTTAGTACTTTCTTCAGGATATTTGGTGTTCATTTCCCACCCCAACTTTGTTAATGAACAAGCCAAAGTAAGGAACTGTAGTTTCTGTTTTATCAGCTGTGACTGGACCCTGTTGTTTATAGAACCTGATTCAGTAGGAATGCTGCAAATACTATGGCACTGCAGAGCCTGGTTGCAGTACAGCTTTTTTTTTAAATCCCAGGTAAATCTTATTTGTGACATTTCACATCAGCTCTTCTGTAAACTGGAAAACCATCCTTCAAGTGAGATCAAATATGTTGTATTAGCCAACCAAGTAAAAAAGCAAAAATGTGGAAGCAGCAGCTTTCCCCACAGGAGACACTTTGAAATGTGCTATAACTGCAGATTAAAAGAAGTAATAAACACCAAATTAGAAAGGGCAGCAATCTTTTTATCTATTGCAGTGTTTTAGTTGGGAAGGAGAGGAGGGAAGGAGGGAATATTGGGAAACAGGAATGGTTTCAACACTCGAAGTTTAAGGGGAGTCACAGCTTCCAGATTTCCACATTTTAGGAAAGAACCAAGAAGCAAATGGACAAAGAAGATCCAGCTGATAACAGTCTACCCATATTGCTGAAGGCCCTTCAAAAGGATTTGTAAGAACAAATAGCCACAAGAAGAATTTCACACAGTTTAAATAAAGGTGGCAATAATAAATAATCATGAAATGCCAAAAAACAAAAAAGTAGCCATTTTTTGGCCTACTCTACTCCCTCAATGGAAGAAAGGACTTTGCAGTCCCATATATTCATAACCAATCAAGAAACAAAAAAGAAAAGGAGAGCCAAGGACAACCACACACAAATGGGATATGCTCCATTTTTGTCAAGTTTTGTCCAGCTATCCATAAATATTTGAATTCTGAGTAAGAAAGAGCATAGAAAAATTTGAAGAACAAAGAACATTGTGGAGGGAGGACATACCTGAAGGAAAAAAACTTCCTCCAAACGTTCAGTGGAAAAAGCGACTGTGAAGGAAATGTCTGAAATCAGAATATAAGCAGTTGTCTGATGAAATCCTCACTGAAAAAGACACCCTTTCAGTGCTGAAATAAAAATAGAAGGGAACCAAGAAAGAAGGATGGGAGAACAACCAAACAAGGAACAAAAAACTTGCTATCTAAAAAGGGGCAAAAACTAAAATAAATAAAAATTTAAGGGCAAAAACTAAAATAAAACTTGCTAGACTAAAAGGGGCAAAAACTAAAATAAAGCTATCCTTTAACTTCACATTTCTTAATTGAAATTGCAGTAGTCCCAATGCAAAACCATATTTGCATCCAAGAAAGCAACCAAGAAAGATAGAAGAAACAACTTTCAGATACCTGAAAGATATGAGACTGTGGGAAGCTACTGTAAGGAGAGAGATATACAGAAGGCTGAGGAAAGAGAGGGAAATCAAGCACGGAGAAAGCAACATGATGCAAGGATCGTCTTGTACAGCACTTTTCTCCATTCTGTAGGTTCACAACAAACACTTGCTGCCATTTGTGGCAGATTGGGTCTCCAGTGAACCTCAGGTCCAACTTAAAGCTTTCAAATACTTCCAGAAGTGACTGTACAGATTAAAATACAACAGATAAGCAGGTGTTTGAAGAGCTCATCCAAGGAATCGTGCAGATCTCAGCTATAATTTCAATCTGAAGGATAATTTAGCACATGTAACATCAGTACTTTTGTGCAGTATACGAACTCAAGAATACAGTGGTCTAGCACTTCATTTCCCTGACATACCGAGACTATTATATTATCAGCATCATCCATATTGCCCTAAGTAATGATATATCACTGCCAACTTAAAACATTTATGATCAAATTACTGTGTTTTTAGTATAACCTAAGAATTATTGAAGGAAAAGAATATTGAAGGAAAATTCATCGCCTCAGAAATCAAAACTTCTAGAATTAGCACAGCAGTTTTTGGGACTAAAATCCTGGTTTGCACTGGAAGATTTTGAGTCCTAAACTACAACAATTTTTTTAGTTTGTCTTGTTAAAGACAAACTTCAAGCAGACCTTCATTTCTTGCTGATACTTTGCAAGAACTTTTATTTGTCAAACATCAAAGCTTCCATCAGTCTTGGTGGTATAAGTGAACAAGGGAATACTAGCAGAAATGCAAAAAAAAAAAAAGTAGTCCCCACTAAAAACACTGAAAAAAACTTCCATTTGCATATAAATAAGATTATGCAGGAACACATCTCAATATTGAGATCAAAATTCTAATTCCGCAGAAAGATTCTGCTGAAACAGTAAGATCTGACAGGAAAGGTCAGAGAGTTAATGAAATAATATGCCCTCAGGATGGAAAAAATAAATAATACACAGTTTTATACATTATTATACAGCTTTGTACAATAAGGCACTTTGTAGAAGAATTGATTATGACACTACATGAGAGTCATAAGCCATCAATCTGGCATCAAAATGAGAGATTATAATTTATTTGGAGAGTATTCAGATGTGAGCCACATAAGTGGTCTGGGAAATGTAGTATAAAATATCCCCCAGCTAAAGTATTAATGTTGAGGTGAAAGTCATGGAAGTCATTCTGAAAAGGTGGATAATTGTCATAAAGAGGAAGATTGGCACAACCACTTTTAATCATTGCAGCTACTTTTCATATATTTGCATTCTAAAAGGCTTTGCACAAAATACTGGACTAAAATATGTACCTCTTATCAATGAGCATTTCCACAAGTTCGCACTTTTCCCTCAACTATTACAACACAGGAATGACAAACAGCAGAATACATCTGTCACCTGTCTGTTAACACACCACTCCTGCAATTAGGTTCTAAAACCTGAAGGTATTAAGCACTACAAGAATCTACCTCAATACAAAGATTTTATTCCCTGCCCATGCTAAAATAGTCATTTTAATTGGAGAGAACAGTTGGCAATGCAAATAGAATGCACAAATACAAGCACTAAAAAAAGATTAGTTGCACCAATGTCATACACTGTACTAGGCATAGATATCTTTCTTTCCCCTTCCAAGTCAGACTCCTTGGAATCTATTCATCTTGCCAAGGCAGATTTTAATACCTGAACAGCCTTAATTAAGTTGATCTACTAATATCCAAGTATTTTTTTTATTCTGACCACCCATATTTTCAAAATGTCAAGAAGCACCTGCATGACAACGGCTTTTTTTTTTTCCCCTGGATGGGCAAAGGAGCACTTATTTTAGTCATTTTATTGTAAAGTAGTACGTTGCAAAAAAAAAAAAAAGCAGGGTTGAAAAATATTAAATGAAACTCTGTAATATAAAATTCTGTCTTGACATTTCAGAAAATGGCAAATTTTATGAAGTGACAACCATCACCCCCCAACTATACAAAGCTACCTATTTGAAAGATTTAGGATAATGCAAGTATTTTCTGTGAGGACACCATAACATCTTGAAGGCATCACCATCAGAAGCACAGTAACACAGGAAACATCAGCTTACAACAGAGCCCGGCCACTTGAAAGCCTGCCACTTGCCTGGAAGTAAGCACTGCAGTCATCAGAGCCTTCAACCAGTTGCCTTCTAGAACTATGCATAACTACTTTCTTAGGAGTTAACTTCAGATCAGCTTTTATAAAACAATTCCCAATCATCTCCAGCTTCATCATTCCCCTTAAAGGGATTATTTCCTCCCATGGATCCCAGAACAGAGATATCTCTCAGGCAAGTGTCAAAATGAAGAATTATCTGTACTCGATGAGTGATATAACAGCATATTCACTATTCTTTTAGACGTAAACATTACTAAACACAGCTACCTACGTAAATAAAGCCTTCCAGAAAGTGGAAATGGGATATTATTAGTGTAAAATGAGAAGGGAGTTCCCCTCTCTAGTTTTTGCCAGGGAGGGGAAAGACTACAAAGTACACTGAGGAAGATGCACTATGCAGCCACATTCTAAAGAAACATGATGACTGCATAAGAGATTTACATTATTAGATTTTCTCCTTTAGAGCAGTATTTTTTGATTGACAGATGACTGTATTTCCATTGAGTGATCCCCCTAACTCTGATGCAGTTTTTTGCTCACTACAAATACACCTTTTCCCCACTGGCCAAAGGCAGCCTGCTTTGTGCTGTAGTTTTATCTTTATTCCCTGCAGTGCCTGACAATGGAGTTTTGAGACAATATTGTTTAAAACGTCTCACGTAGTGCAGACAATTATGAGTTTGCATGAGTCTGTGTAGTCCATATCTATCCATTTATTCAAATACATACCAAAACCAGTAGGGTGCACTAACAAGATCCAACTGAGTGTATAAGAATGCTATTCTACCTCCCCTAGAATAAACATCTACTGCTGTGAACAATTCAAAATCTTTAAATGCCATCAGCATGCGAGAAAATAGAAAATTACAAATCAACGTATACCACAGATTTAAGTGTATTTTCCAGCTGCTAAAATAAATTACTTTCATGTGCTCAACAGAGAACATCTGAAACAAATCAAGCCATGAAAATGCCTGATTGAGTGAAGTATACAGCATGCAATGACTCCCTAACACCAGAACATTTAATGTGTCGTTTTTTGGAAGCAGTGCAGCCAAACAACTATTATAATTTAGTAATACTACTACTATTAATAATAATAATATTTATAATAATAATATTTATAATCTGTTCTTCATAGCATTTTCTGCAGCAACATAATGAACTATCACGTTTCCATCTTATCAGAAATTTGCTGCTACAATGCACATCTTGCTTTTTATTTCAGAAAAGCATTTATTTCTTACAACCTGCTAGAATCATCTTTAAGCTACCACTGGCATTGCATACTACTTAAGGTTAATCTACTTACTGCAAGTTACATCCATTATGCCATATTATTTGGCTTCAACACAAACTGGACTATTCTTGTCCATCAGATATAAGAAGTATTGTATAATTGTGTCACATTACAGTTGTGACTCATTTAACTTCATCACATACATAACAGACTGTCCCTTGGCTACCTTCAGATGCTGCACATTGATTTCAGAATCAGTGTAGCCTGTAGATTTTTTTTCTTTTTTTTTAATTCCAGGGGAGGACTTTCTAATAACTCAGAATGCTTACAATTTTTCAGCCTTGGGGCTGTTTTTTTTTTTCTTTAAATCAAATTATGTAACATTTCATTATGTGCTGTGCAGAATAATTCAGAAGAATACCCAGGCTAACACTTTTCTTGCAGTTCCCAAATTGCATGGACACAGTCCTATACTAACATATTAGCCCTGTGTTGCCATAGCTATACTTTTCCTTAAGCCTGCACACAGTTCTACAAACCTACACTAAGGAACCACTCTGACAAAGGTTGCATTGCCAAAAGCTTAATATAAATTACAAGATTTTCCAAACCCTATAATAAAAATAATACTTGCAATTACTCCCCCAAAACTTTGCCTTTTTGAGGTTTTTAAGTGAAGCAGAACATTTTCTGAATATATCCAACTTCATGTGGCACAGAAAACTGAGCAATTCTAAGGGAGAACTAGAGAAAAACATCATGATATCAAAGACAAATATCTAAGTGATTTGCAGAGCAAGAGCAATGAGGAGTTTTAAAATCTATACAAATTGTTGGTTCACTGATGAAGATCTGCTGGCAAAAGAAACATTTCAAAGCAATCTCTTGCTTCAAATTAGTTCAGCAATTGTTTCAACCATAGTAATTAAACACAAGGAAGTGAAATACAAACCACTTTCTTTGCAATCCTTAGAGGCAAAGTCCAACTCCGACCCTACTTGCGTATTTTACAGTGGAACAATCCCAACTCTTCCACCCAAAGAAAGTTTCTTTATATATCCCATAAAAATTAATGCAGCAGGATATAGAAACACTGAAATTGACTCAGGTGTAATGAAAATAAGGAGCCTGGAATAGAATTCATGGAGGAGAGAGGAACTGCTAGAGGGTAGCTGGATTGCTACTGAAAAAGCTGTTTAGAGCATGGTGCTAGTAACACCAAGGTCACAGGTTCGATCACTGTTCAATCCCCATACAGGCCAGTCACTTAAGAGTTGGACTCGATGATCCTTGCAGGTCCCATCCAACTCAGAATATTCTGTGAAATCTGTGAAAACATTATTCAAGACAAAAAGTGCAGAAGCCCCAAGGTCAACAACGAGCGTGAACTAGAACTGCACACTCAGTAACTGGCTCTTCAATGAGTGACTCTAGGGCAGTGACAACCAAGCACATATCACCAAATGAATCCTGACCTACAAACTGAAGATTGTTCATCAGTGCAACCCTATGGGGAGACCAGTTATGTAACCACATGGGGAGAGCAGATACCCAGAAAGGACATTTGCCTGACTACCCCTGGGTTTACTGCCGCAGTTTCAGAATACATTGGCTGGAAAAGGGAAAATGGAAAAGGATATGAACGCTTTGCTTTGCTCAGCTAACCCAGCAATATAGGAGCAGCAGTTCAGCTACTTTTAGAACTCCTCTCAGCATCCATTTCCAATCATTAAACTTCACTCAGAAAAAAAGTGTTTTTCAGAGAGACCTCGCAAAATTATCCTTCTCACAATAATCTGATTATGAACCATTACAAGGAGCTGTATTTTGCCATTCATTATAGTACATGACTGCAGGTGCTTTAAGATCAGTGCTTCCTATGCAATGCTACAAAGATAAAGAATTTTTCCAATAAGTTTAAGGATACACCTTCTCAAAAAGTCATGGAGGGAAATGTGAACACAGAACGTAAATTATGTATTGACTGAACTTCAGACATTTCAAATGTATGCTCACATGTTTAACTATGCTTATCACTTAAGTCCTGCTGGGATCAAACCCTTTCCCACAGATATGCTTCTGTCAATATTCTCACTGAAAAAAAACCCGGGACCTGGGGAAAAGCAGATAGTGAATTTATTCACAAAAATCTAAACCAGATGTATGCATAGATAGTCAAAGAGATTTTGTAGAAAACACCTTTCAAGTCACTGGTTAAAATTCAGTCAAAGAAATCCAACATACATTTCTTTCATTATCAGATAAGATATGCTACCTTACAGACTTCAAGACAGCAGGACAAGATTGGCCACATAACTGAAAAGTAGGCAACATAGGTATGAACTGCTTGCATGTCAAAACCTATTTCTCCCCACAGCTAACTAAAGAAATGTGAAAGTAATGAAACAGCAGGTTTATACTACTGTGGGTGGAATTTCTGGATGATGATGCTAACTTGCTGCATCATCCTTACTATCTCTAGAAGAAGCAAAGCTGAAAGGACATGACTGGGGAGCTATTTGCCTATATCTGGAGGTGACACTCCCAGCGTGAAGCTGCTGATGCACCCTGCACCATTCTTGATCCACTTAGAATATCTCTGCCTAAAGGAAGTACTTTCCAGAGCCTTAAATTCACTTAAAATGCAAACGAGGAAAAGCATCACCTACAATATCAACAGGAGTTTTCTAAATTCAATGAATAAGATTAACCAATTTCAGTGTCAATTACAAAATTCCTTTTAAACTAACTCATTAAACTCACTTATGTGCTCTCATTAAATTCCCCTTTGTGCTAACATTCTTTAGCAACAGGAACACACACACAGACACACTGAGGCTCAGAGAAGTTTCTGGACTGTTACCATGCATGACCACAAGCCCTAACCCGACCAGGTCATACACACCCTGCCAGAAATCCTCCCAGAGTGGGGTTTTCCTGGGCATAGTGGGTCAGTGAGGGGATGCCCTTCCCTTGGGGATGGGATGCCAGGCAAGGACACTTCCTGGGACTGAGTGCCCTCAACACTCCTCTTGTGGGAGTAATTTTTCTACTGTATACCCTTTAGTGACCATTTGGGTAAAGAAAACCCAGGCACCCCTGAGTGAGAGGGGCTTGGGAAAGGGGGGTGTTGTTGCTTTTGTGTACCTCCATGACAATCAGGAAGGTGCTACAGAAGTTAAATTGAACTTCTTCAAAAAAGCACCCCAACTTTTCTTCCCTCCCTATTTTATGTCCTGAAAGTTCTGCTAGATGAGATATTTCTCACATGGCTGTGTGACTTCTCTTGCTGCCTCTCAAAGTTATGGAGTACAATGTGAAAATGAGCATTAGTGAAAGTTTCGGGGGAAAAATGCTGGTTTATGATTTATGTCCTTTAGAGAATAGATGACTAGAAACTTCACCAAGTCCCTGTTGCCAGATTGCAGCTACATATTAAATTAATGCTTCAGTTCACATATGCCTTACAAATGGCTGAAATCTGTTCTATAACCTGTCCAATTCTGCCAGTAGCAAAAAGATGCTACCCAAGTGACATACTCTGTATAAACTTTACTGTTTTACAAGTTTATATTACAGTGCAATCTTCTGCCTCTCAGTTGCTGTAATCCACTGGGCAGTTACCGTTGTTTTCATCAAGGACATAAGGAATTGCCCCCACAACTGCTTAAGATAGTTCCATGCTTGTGGGAAGAGATCAAACAAGATTTATGGTAGCCACTATGTGGCAAGACAATTTACCTGACACTGATGAGGCTAAAAAAGATAAGGCAGCTCCCAGCAGCAAACCTGCCAAATAATTCAGCAGTGAATAAATGAATCCCTCTATGATCCCCCGTATGAATATCACTAGGATTATGGTTAAGACAAAGGCAGAATCTGATGTAAGTGCGGGAAGAAACAGGTAAAGAAGCAAAAGTAGTAGAACAAAATAAGAAAAAAGAGGTAGAGATTAAAGATTGAAGTACAAAACTTTTCTCCACCTTCAGCTGCAACCCTTATCCATTTTGTTACATACAGTGACCTGCATCTTGCCGATTCCTGCTGCAGTTTCAAAGCTGCACAGAGTACCTACCATCTGTTGGCTACATTTGTTGAACCAGTCCTACACCACATTCCCTGAATCCTCAACAGTGGTCCACAGCAAAGGAGACAGGTATCATCAGTAACACAAATCACAGAAAGGCTAGTCAAAAACTCCAGCAAATTACTGCTCAGTAAACTGCTCATGGGCAAACTTTGCATTCCAAGAGATATGCTGGACATAAAAGAAATTTACCTCTCCATAAGGATTACAACAGAGCAGTGCATTCCATGGGCCATCCAAAATGACTTTCTGCTTCCAGCTGAAGTCCATCACTCTTCTGGGACTTGTCCCATGACAAGTTCTTTAGTCTACCTTGGTCCAAGAAAGTTCATGTCTAAGGCTCAAAGGCTTTAGATTTATCTCACCTGTTTCCATGCACCTTAGAGAGTTCCCTGTTACTACAGTTGTTTGCTATCTTCATGAGAAAGAAAGAGGTACCTGAAGGAACCCAAGGAGGGGGAAGTATTCATTTTCCCCCAAGAGAGCAGAACTTTGGAACTTGAGCTCTTTGGATGAAGTCTTAGCCTGCCACATGGGAAACATTGGTAGTGACCTGTGCCTAAAAGTTGTTAGGTTTTGCCTACCCTATAACCCCTCAGTAATAAAGATGTTCTCATACAAACATCTTTACAGGAAATAAAAATAGCAGGTAATGAAAGTAGCAGGCAAACATCTGCAAGACAAAGTCATTCAATGGAAAGACATTACAAAGATGGCCAGACTATCTTAGCTTAGACCAACTATTTAGGTGTCTTACAAAGCACCCTACCAGCAGAAAAAATGAATGCTTAAACTGCAGGTGACCTTGCACAGGTGCCAGCTGCTGCCTGTGACAGAAACAGAGTGAACTGTCATGAGCCATTCTCTATGAGCAACGCTTTATGTGCAAGGTAGTGTATGTTACATATCACACTGAAACAAGAAAAAGGAAATGAAAGGAATGAGACTGCTCTACACAGGTCATGCTGCTAATGTCTAATGCTTGGTGCTTCCACAGGACTAGAAGAAAAAATGATTAAGGGAATAAACCAAGAATTTGCTACCATGATGTGAAAAGGTCTCCAGAGAGGGAACAAAAAAAACCAAAACCAAACCAAATCAAACCAAACAAAAAGTGGGGGTAGGTAGGAGACATAGACATCTGGTGGCTTAAAATTACATTGGGGTCTTGAAAAAAAAACAACTTCCAAAAACTCAGTCCTTGGAAAAAGATTTGAATTGCAGATTTAAAGGAGGCAGCAAATTCTTTAGATCTTTAGATAGAAAAAGTTGTGATTACCTGTTCATCAGTTTTCACAGACAGATGCACACATATGCTCCACCTCAGTAAGAATGTCTACACTATGAGAACATAAATGTAACGAGAGCTTGACAAAAAATATTTTATAATTATTAATTAGGGGTAAATCAACTTCTGCTATTCTTCTCTTTAAAATAGAATAAATTACTTTTTTGAAGAGGAATCTCAGAGAAAGCTACAGTAGCTGCTACAACATTTGGATGGTATGCAATGCTTTCAGTTGACTAAGTCATAAATTTGAGGCAGTCTGTTAAGTTTCTATATAAATTCTGGCAAAAAAAAGCGAGAATCAAGACTGTTTTTATGTGACTACCCAACTATTAGTTGGAAACAAGCCACTTGCTTAAATAGAATTTTCAACAGTCAAGACAAAACTATCAACGCAAATAAAAAAATTTAAAGCTGCTTCTTCTTATTGAATGTAATTCTGTCCAGTTTCACTCAAAGACAATTTATTTGAGCTCTCACAGAGATGGGAGATTATAAAGGACATCGACACTGGAAATCCTTACTGCTGAATTAGTAGGAATAAACATAAAGAGCTGAGCTAAAGCTCCAACCAAAACTCCAGTTTTAATAAATCCTGGAATAAATGTCCTATGTAACACAAATATGGATGTGCAGTCTGACTTGCAGATGGGACTCTCTTTGGATTTCAGAATTTGCTGACATTTTCCTCTTCGCACTGCAATATTACAGGACACAATTTGCACAAAATTATTGCAGGTGCAAAATGAGGGACCAAGGCATACCAGAAGAAATAAAAGAGTGCTCTGTGACAGTAAATTTAAATTCCACATGTAAGTGCACCGAGTAGCTGAACTAGAAGGCCCCAAGTACATTAGCAATTATGCTGTACTTGCAAGCAGTGATTGTGGGGAGATGCCAGAAAAAAAGCCTCTGTCTCTCGAAAGTGATAACTTTGTGGCAGTTTTTTTCCAGTTCTGCTTGCTGGCTAATGAGAATGAGGCAATGTACTTATCAGTAATGGATACATTCTGAATTCATGTTTTTTAGAAAGAATCCACTGCAGGTTGGCTCTTAACAGAACAGAGCTGCATAAAACAATGCAAACTTCTTCATATACTGTTCAACAACAAACAGGTTAACTACCACTTCAATCTGAAAGAGTACCCTAAACCAACCCAGAGACAGAGGTCTCCAGCTGCATGGAACTGGACTCCCAATGCTTATGGATTGGGACTCCACTTATGATCCGTCAGAAATATTGAGGAATATGGGCAAGAATCCTTGTGCTCCACAAATTCCTACATAGTTACAAAAAATAGTAAAAACTGAAGGCCAAAATAACTGCCTTCTGCTCAGTCTTTGAATATATAAATTGTAAACATGAAATGCTGAGTCTATTAAAAAAAGCACGCTGTCAATTACTTCTACTACTTCTTAAAGAGAGTATTTCCAATTCAGTCTTTACCATATATCATACAATATGTGAAAGCAGATGCAAAACTTGAAATTAAAAAATCACTAAGTAATTCTATTACACCATTATTTGTTCATTAAATGTATTTTCAGGATGGCAGAACACTAGGGTTAAAAAGTTCTGCCTTTCCTCACAGAAAAATATTCCATCAATTACTCTACAACAGAATTAAAACTGAAATTTTAAGATCCTTAAATACATGTGTCATTAAAACAAAACATGGTGGGCATGGCGTGTAGTTACTATGATGAGTTTTTTTCCTCAAAAATATTCTTTTACTTACCATCTCATTCAGGTAGCAAACCCAGAATAAAATTATTTAGTTCCAGGGTACTTTACTTCTGTTTCAAGGCTTTTGCTAAACATTTTCACTGGGTACACAAATATATCTCTCTTTGCACATTTCTATCAGAAAAGGCAATGTTGTAAATCAAGGTGTTAAAAACAAATGAGAAAACAGTGAACAAAGAACCACTGATAATCACAAATAAAAATAACTTTATTATTTCCAGGTTTTTCCAAACATAGAGAGTTGTCAGTATATTTTTCTAAGATTTTTAATCTATATTATTTTCAGATTCTTCTAAACATCAAGAGGGTTTTTTCATCCTATTTGTAAATATATTGTTTCTTTGGTACAGAAGAGATATTGATGATTCTGAGCTCTGATATGCTAAGCATTTGAATTAGCTTGAGGGGTTTGGTGCTCGTATTTTTTGTTCAATGGTTAAATATTTTCCAACCCCTGCAGATTAAACTGATGTATAGTATTTCAGTGAATAAACAGGACATAACATAGCTATTAAACATTTTTCCCTACCTTGCATTTTTTTGGGGTAAGATTTCATCAAGACAGCTGAATTTAACTTTATGACTGATTTGGGAGGGAAATAACTGTTAACACGTATTCTAAGTAGCCTGTATGCAGAACAAAAGTAATTCCACCTATCAACAGATGATCAGTGTCTGACTGATAAGCACATTTCCCTTCAAAAGGTTCATCTCTCTTCAAAAGGAGATAAACAACTTAAACCCAGAAAGAATAACTCCCATTTTAATTTTCTTCAATACATTTAAAAGCCTTACAGTTTTGAACTTCATTATAAACCCTTCTACAACTGAAGTAGCATTAATACAAAGTATCATTACTCCTTTTTCACTAACATTTGAAGAGGCACAGCATGAGAAAAAATTTTTAGCCATTTAAGAGTCTGAGAAAGAATAGAATAAGCAGTGCTTTGACATTCAGAATGATAGATTCCTCACCACACTCATCTCCCTAGTTATCCTTGTTGCCACCATTTCCCCCTCTGATTTATGAGTGATGCAAGAGACAGGAAACAAGGACAGGATTTAACTTTTCATATTAACGTCCTTCCAACTCACGACACACAAACAGAGATTAAAACCCATCACTTGTTCTCACTTTAACTTCTTTAAGCACCATTTTTTCTGTGCAGTTTCTAATGCAATTATGGTTGAGCTCAGATTCAGTTATCACAACTTAGTTAGACACAGCAGATCAGCTGAGCTGTAGTAATAAGTGACAAAGGCAGAAGAGCAAATGCTTTTACCTAAATCTCCTCCTAATTGTTTGAATACATTGAATGGTCTAGTAAATACAAGGTAGCCTACTACATAACTGCTGCCAGGCAGTAAATCATTCAGATATACTTAACATAGAAAACTTGATCACTTAGCTAGATTCTTAATCTGAAACAGAATTAATCCATTTCTGCTGATGGTATCCTTATTATACTATACATATACTTCTGCTAAGCACTCAATCCCTAGCATCAGGTAGCCATGTACCTGGGAAAAAAAAAAAAGGGAAAAAAAAAGGAAGACAATCCTTGTCTCAAAAAGCAAGCACATGACAACAAGACCAATTTCAACAAAATCAAGACCATACCTAAACACCTAATGGATTGTGGTGGTTTAGCAAAACTTGATTTGTGGAGGCAAAGAAAAAAAATTGGAAAAACAGCTGCTTGAAACTTCTGTGACCAGCACAGAGCCAATAGCTGATGGGCAGGTTGCTGGACCAACCGGACAAGCTGGAAACGCCTCTGTGATGGATATATTTAAGGAAGAAGAGCGTGCGAGAAGCTCCTTTTCTCCTTGCTCCCCTGCGAGGGCTGGCAAGGGGGAGGGGTCCCCAGGCCCTCTTGGCGTGGTGGCCTGGGCTGGGCCACCGAGAGGAGCCACTTTGGCAACGTGAGCAGCTGCATGGCCGGAAAACCCCCCTAGCTAAGGCCAGGACCACATGGTCAAGATTCGTCTGAAGCCGCCGTGGCCCGCGCAGTGCTAGCAGGCTCCTGAGGCCAGGGCGGCTCATGCCGAACTGGGCAAAAAACACCGTGCAGGGCAAGTCTTTCCCCGACACGGAGCCCAGACAAGATCAGCATCTTGGCTGCAACTTACAGACACCAACTTTCTTCCAAGTCAGAGAAAAAGGAAAAGTGAGGCCACATGAGGAAGGCCAACATGGCAGCACCAAGGCTGGTGGGGGAAGGGAGAGGGTGGAGGTGCTCCCAGCGCCAGAGCTGGAATTCTACTGCAAGTCATGGTGAGGACTTTAATACAGCAAATTGTTTTCCCTGTAATACATGAGGTACATGGGGGGGTGCAGAGAGCCACGCACAGCCCGTGGAGTGCTCATGCTAGAGATGCTGACAGGCTTTTAAAGATTGAAGAAGAGAACCTTTGCTTCCAGGCTAGAACAGTTCATCCTTAAAAGACTAAACCCCATGAACTATTATGACCCACACTGGCAGCTGTGGGAAGATTGCATGACCCGTGGGAGTGATTTCGCTGCAGCAGGTTCAGGCGGGCTGTTGCTTATGAAGGTTGAAACCATGTTAGAAAAGTTCACAGAGAACTATCTCCTGTGGGAAGGATCCCACAGCACAGCAGAAGACACTCTTCATTAAACATAAAGAAAGACTCATAAGAAGTGAAATACTGACCAAAACCCCATGTTTGCTTCTTTGCACAGTTGATGGAAAGAGAGAGGGACTGGGAGAAGAAAGGTGTTCTGAGAGTTTGCTTTAGTTCTCATTATCCTTTTTGGTTTTAATTCTGTCAATAATAAATCTCCTTTATACTCTTTAGGCTCTGAACCTGTTTTGCCTTAAAGTTTTTCTTTTTTCCTCAATAATCCTTATTTCAGTTCATAAAAACGAAGTTTTAATTCCCCCGCCTCTGCTCAGCTATAGCAGAGGAAAATAAGTGAGTAATTTTTCATGGTGCTTGGCACTTAACCAGCATCAAACCACCACATGGATGAAAGCAAATCAAAACATACCTGCTAAATAGGAAGAGAGGCCAGGCAGGGTAAAGAAGAGTCAGTGAGACTATCCACCACACAACTGCTTTCCATATTAAATCATGTACCAAAAAGCACATTGGAAATGAAATGTATGATAAAAGCAATTGCAAAAAGAAGGGAAGAAAAACCAAAACAACTGAAAGGCCAGTTGGAAGAAAAATACTGTGATTACTCGCCTATGCTACAAAGACTTCAGTATATATAGCTGCTATTAGCTTCCCACTATAGTAAGCCAATTG
Source organism: Aleadryas rufinucha (assembly GCA_013397815.1). NCBI lineage: Eukaryota > Metazoa > Chordata > Aves > Passeriformes > Aleadryas > Aleadryas rufinucha. Next base: position 226,501 of record VZTH01002984.1, on the reverse strand, counting down.
CAGTAAAGAGCAATGATTCCAGAATGGCAGTGTTAAAATTAAAATTGCTCAGATAATATAAACCAACAGTTCCAGCTTGTGTCAATGGAAGATCACATTAAATGCCCAAAAATATTAATGAATTGCTCATTGAAGACATTTTCCCTTTAAAAATACCTCTTAAAAATAATTTTTAAAAATTCAAAAACACAGAACGCAGAAGCATTTAGGTACACAGCAGACATCTGGCAAAATAAGGATAAATGGCAGGATTAACATTTAGATGTAGTTCTATTAGATGACAACTCTTCCACTGTTGGAATAACCTCATGAAAGCCCTTTCATTAAATCACTCTTTCACACTGATTCCTTTCCGCTGCAATTTAAACTCATTATGTTAAACGAGCACTATTATATTTGCACTAAAATAAACATAAGTACTGTTTTTATGCTTGCCTACCATGTAAATCACCCTTTAGAAAATATTACCGTTCTGTCTGTTGCAGAGTACTTAAACAGACATATTTAGAAGTTGGTAGGGGCTGCTCTAATTGGATGAGTTGGTACCTGAAGCACACAAATACAAGTAAAATCTTTAATTTACAATTGTTTATACTTCCACTCACAGAAACTGTCTCACAACTTGTATAAATGATATAATTACAACAAACAGATTTTTCTATCTTCAGTACGTAAAAAATTATTAAAAGCAGCCACAAGAAATCTTGAGGTATTAAAGGAAAAATGTGCTGTAAGGCTTATTGCCGCGACCAGTTGCAACATGACCAGATTTCAACTGGTGCCTCCATCTTTCCTGTTTGTTCTAGTAATTGTCTTTTATACAGCAAGAATCTTTTACTGTAGAGCGCTAAATGCAACTCACCCTACCACCTTTTGCACCAGGTATATAAAAGGGGATTTAGAAGACTAGATGAAGATGTTACCAAAGCATCCGTTTTTAGAACAGATGCTTTCTTTCATGAAATGGGCCAGTGCAGTTTACCTAATGTAAACCCTTTCCTGTGTGGAAGTTCACTGTACATCCTTACTTATACAAAGAAAGGAAGATGTGAGTTGAAGAAATGGAAGCGTGAGTTTTAAGGCATTTGTAACTTAACAGATTTGATCATACAGGAGGTAGCTACTGAATTTGCTTCTGTTGTGCAAGTTAAAAGCAACTGTCAGCTGAAATCAAAGGAGTGACATAAAACTAAATCAAGTTTAGGTCCATCTAAGGCCTGTTTCAGGGCACACCCTTCATATCTTCAGGAAGGACACAATTATGGTCAGTGAAGATACAGGAGAACAGCTCTGCAACAGTTCAGTCCATTTTTTAAGATCTTGGAACAGTTTGCTTGGGTTTGCTGAATACACATGTTGCTTATGAACAACAGAACTAAGTCAGCAATAACCTGAGGAAACTGCTCTGCCTTGTCTCACCTTTTAGGCTGACAGTGCTGCTAAAGGCTTACTCTCATCCTCATCAATTCAGTTAGTAAAATTTCAGACTACTAGATGAGCCTGTCAGGGGTAGGGACAGCATACTCTCATTTAATTTCCAACAGTGACGCCAGAATTTTCTACAAAACATTCAATTGTATAAAATAATCAAATACTTTAGAAATTGAAATCACTAATTAAAGTAAGTATTTTTATTAAAAAAAACCCTAAAACTAGAAACATTGGAAATACAATAAAAATTCAGACAGAATGAACAGTGACAGACCTTTTACCATTTAATGGCTGCTGGGTGCTCATTAACTTTAGTAGCTTCGTGCCACAGCAGAGAACATACTTGCACATTTCAAAGGAACAATGCAGCCAGAATAATTCTACATTTTTGTTTACAGGCTTAGCAGTAAGGCCAATGACTGAGAAGACTTTGGGACTGAGCTACCATTTCCTAGCTAAAGCTGGTATCTCAAAGACTAAATTTGGGCAAAACCAAAAATCTAGACTGGCCACTTGTCTGTGCAGATCAATTTCAGTGTGTCGTTCTGGCATTCATCACATCCAGTCCACGTGTTAAAACCTTTATATCACTTCAAGGGATCCCTGTCCCGATCAGCAGTCAGTAAGAAAGGAAACAAAACACAGCTGATCGTTCTTGTTAGTCTGGCTAACGACCAAATGCAGAAACATTTCCGCTGCTTCTTTAGGCAAGGTTAACAAGGTGAACTAAAACTGTATGAGCCTCAGCTTAGTGTCTTTGAAAGTTACATTAAGAAACCACTCTCTGGCTGTCATATCTATCTCCTGCTACCACTGTAGCACAGAAGAAAAGTGCTTACATATGAACACTGTCTGCACAAACCAATTTATGTAAACAAAGAAAAGAGGAATTTATTTTTAAGGAAATCACTACCATAATGAAGTCAGAGCAGTCAACAACATAATTGTCCTTGCTAGGTAATGACACTGGACTCACAATATAATGTAATTTTTTAATTATTATTTTTTTTTTAATACAGGGAGTAGAAGATTTGATTCTAAAGTTACTCTAAGGAGCTGGAAAGATCAGGCACATATTCAATTTTTATATGAATTCACATTGTTAGATAAACAGTATCAGGTATGCATTGTTTCCGAAACAACTGAATGTTACACATATTCACTAAGAACAGAAATAAGCTCAAGTTGGCTGATAATTGGGACACTTATTCATAGGCCAATATATGGGACAAGTATCTAGGCTCAAATCAGAGAGAAGGTAAGAATATGGAAAAACAGAACAAATAGAAATTTAAAGAAATGTCATAAATAACTTCTACATGACTTTCGTAACAAATGCCTTGACTGACATATTTTTTAGATCTGACTTCCCATCTACCCTTTCAATCCTTTAATAAAATATATTTAAGTGAAGTTTTTCTGGAAAAAGCGTTTAACAAAATGCATTTAATGAAACCTGTCATTTACCAATAACACTCCAACGAACCTGAAGGGAACAGCACACATGCTGTTTTATTACTAAGCATAAAAGTTAATGTTCTCAAAACCAGTGTAGCTTATGTAACGTAAGGCATCTTCACAGCATGGCTCTCAAAAGAAGCAATTCCTTAACCATAGTAACAAGTGTCTATAAGGAAGAATCTTCCTAAAAATAATTTCAAATATACCCAGTATCAGAAACAGATTAACCATGTGATGTTCAGAGAAGAAAAACTCATTTATATCAATATGTCCCTTCGATCCCCCAACAGCCTATTAAAAAAAATTAGGTAATTGCACTTGTTACTGGAAAACTTGAAGGAACAGTCTTGTTGTTGGTGTCAATCTTAAGCATCAAAGGTTTATTGTGTTTTTTGTTGTGGGAGGATGGTGTGGTTTTTAAAGAAAGGAAATTAGTGATCTAATTAAGTCAGTAGTTTGTTCCATACCAGCTATTTACCTTTTTGGTGCTTACATAAAGCACCAAACTGACTGTAATATATTCCTTGGTTTCTTCCAACCATACAAACTCAACACAGACTTTACCCTCTGAATCTACATAGTCTGCAGTATAGATATGACCCATGTAGTCATAAAGGCCAGATGCCTTGGAAGACAATTCCATGTAGACTGGAGCACTAAAACACCAGAAGGGCTTTCCAGTTTCATCCAAGAGAGTCAGATCCATCACAAAGCAGTCCTACAAACACAAGCAGAAGAGATTACTTCCCTATGTCACGGCACAGATCTGTCCCTGATTTTAGAAGAAATATCAAGGGTTCAGAGAGTTTTGTATGAAGGCTAAAAACTCAAAATATAATTGATAGTGCTTCACTGACTACTGCAACAAATACTTACAAGTTTCCTACAGAAATCAAAATCGCAAACTAAAGACATCAAAGGCTGTGCTACAGAAGGTACCACTGCCAACCCAAATGAGAACATTATTTCTTGAACATTTTTAAGCCCTTAACATGTGTTTTTCTCAATTATTAGTTACTTTACCATTCAAATTCTGATAGTCCTTTCAATATGAGAAAGCAACCTAAATTTAAACTCAGCTGCTAAACTTGGGCGAATGCAGCAATGTTTGCAAAGATACTCAGGGACCACCCAAGGCAGTGTACACACAATTACCCTTCCATGCCAGCTGTATACAGCACTTTTTGAATGGCTCACAGCTTCAGTTCCCAGAAAGGTAATATTAATAATCCTCGTGTAATTCTTCCTTTTACAAATTCTTGAAAATATTTCTTTACAAGATTACACAACTACATAATTTTAAAATGTTAATGCCAATTCTTGGGTCTTTGCAAAATGGTATTTTTGCATATCCCTTAAAAGCATAGGAGTTGTGTGTCATTGTATCAGCTGTTACTTATCCTCTTGAGTTCTGAATCACTAAACGAATCAAATTATCTTAATTATGTTGTATATATGCTCTAAAAGCATAAACAAACCAACAACACATATTCCATGACAAAAAAAAAATCATTTAGAATGTTTTATTTCTCTGCACTACATAGTTGTGCTTCTGTTGCTCTAACATTGCTTTCACTATTACTTTACTTCAATCAAACAATAAAAGAGCAGATGGTACAAACATGAGGCAATATGATACATACAGTTTCCCTAAGCTTTTTACAGTAGACTATGCTGAAAATACAAAATTCAAACTAAACCTAATGATGATGTAATAAACTTATATGAGCTACAGAATCATTGGAAACAAGGAAGAATTACTATTTTCTGGTCCGACAACTTGCACATAAAGAGCCAATTATGAAAAGTAAAGCGGGGTGGTGTTGAGTGGTGGAATAGTGGGAGTCTTCCCATGCATTTCTGTCTTGGTTCTGGCCAGGACAGGGTTCATTTTTTCAGGAGGAAGCTCGGCTGAGACACAGAGGTTGTTCTATACCACCTCACATCATTTCCAGGGGTGGGGAAAGGCATGGTCAGGTTGGGCTCCACGGTGAGCATTTGCATGTGAATCACTCGCCTCTCTCATACATTCTTGTTATTAATACTGTTGCTGCTACTCTCCATTTTCTTATCTCATTGCTGTTTCCAGTAAACTGTTCTTATCTCAACCTGTGATCTTTACCTTTTGTGCCTCCAGTTCTCCTCTCCAGCCCAACACAGAGGAGAGGAAGGGGGGAGCAAGCCAGCAGAGTGTGATTTGGAGTGGTTACAGTGAGAAGACTAAAATGGAGAATACCATTCCTAAGCCACAATAATTTCTAACTATCTCTACTTCAGCAANCTTTCATGAAATGGGCCAGTGCAGTTTACCTAATGTAAACCCTTTCCTGTGTGGAAGTTCACTGTACATCCTTACTTATACAAAGAAAGGAAGATGTGAGTTGAAGAAATGGAAGCGTGAGTTTTAAGGCATTTGTAACTTAACAGATTTGATCATACAGGAGGTAGCTACTGAATTTGCTTCTGTTGTGCAAGTTAAAAGCAACTGTCAGCTGAAATCAAAGGAGTGACATAAAACTAAATCAAGTTTAGGTCCATCTAAGGCCTGTTTCAGGGCACACCCTTCATATCTTCAGGAAGGACACAATTATGGTCAGTGAAGATACAGGAGAACAGCTCTGCAACAGTTCAGTCCATTTTTTAAGATCTTGGAACAGTTTGCTTGGGTTTGCTGAATACACATGTTGCTTATGAACAACAGAACTAAGTCAGCAATAACCTGAGGAAACTGCTCTGCCTTGTCTCACCTTTTAGGCTGACAGTGCTGCTAAAGGCTTACTCTCATCCTCATCAATTCAGTTAGTAAAATTTCAGACTACTAGATGAGCCTGTCAGGGGTAGGGACAGCATACTCTCATTTAATTTCCAACAGTGACGCCAGAATTTTCTACAAAACATTCAATTGTATAAAATAATCAAATACTTTAGAAATTGAAATCACTAATTAAAGTAAGTATTTTTATTAAAAAAAACCCTAAAACTAGAAACATTGGAAATACAATAAAAATTCAGACAGAATGAACAGTGACAGACCTTTTACCATTTAATGGCTGCTGGGTGCTCATTAACTTTAGTAGCTTCGTGCCACAGCAGAGAACATACTTGCACATTTCAAAGGAACAATGCAGCCAGAATAATTCTACATTTTTGTTTACAGGCTTAGCAGTAAGGCCAATGACTGAGAAGACTTTGGGACTGAGCTACCATTTCCTAGCTAAAGCTGGTATCTCAAAGACTAAATTTGGGCAAAACCAAAAATCTAGACTGGCCACTTGTCTGTGCAGATCAATTTCAGTGTGTCGTTCTGGCATTCATCACATCCAGTCCACGTGTTAAAACCTTTATATCACTTCAAGGGATCCCTGTCCCGATCAGCAGTCAGTAAGAAAGGAAACAAAACACAGCTGATCGTTCTTGTTAGTCTGGCTAACGACCAAATGCAGAAACATTTCCGCTGCTTCTTTAGGCAAGGTTAACAAGGTGAACTAAAACTGTATGAGCCTCAGCTTAGTGTCTTTGAAAGTTACATTAAGAAACCACTCTCTGGCTGTCATATCTATCTCCTGCTACCACTGTAGCACAGAAGAAAAGTGCTTACATATGAACACTGTCTGCACAAACCAATTTATGTAAACAAAGAAAAGAGGAATTTATTTTTAAGGAAATCACTACCATAATGAAGTCAGAGCAGTCAACAACATAATTGTCCTTGCTAGGTAATGACACTGGACTCACAATATAATGTAATTTTTTAATTATTATTTTTTTTTTAATACAGGGAGTAGAAGATTTGATTCTAAAGTTACTCTAAGGAGCTGGAAAGATCAGGCACATATTCAATTTTTATATGAATTCACATTGTTAGATAAACAGTATCAGGTATGCATTGTTTCCGAAACAACTGAATGTTACACATATTCACTAAGAACAGAAATAAGCTCAAGTTGGCTGATAATTGGGACACTTATTCATAGGCCAATATATGGGACAAGTATCTAGGCTCAAATCAGAGAGAAGGTAAGAATATGGAAAAACAGAACAAATAGAAATTTAAAGAAATGTCATAAATAACTTCTACATGACTTTCGTAACAAATGCCTTGACTGACATATTTTTTAGATCTGACTTCCCATCTACCCTTTCAATCCTTTAATAAAATATATTTAAGTGAAGTTTTTCTGGAAAAAGCGTTTAACAAAATGCATTTAATGAAACCTGTCATTTACCAATAACACTCCAACGAACCTGAAGGGAACAGCACACATGCTGTTTTATTACTAAGCATAAAAGTTAATGTTCTCAAAACCAGTGTAGCTTATGTAACGTAAGGCATCTTCACAGCATGGCTCTCAAAAGAAGCAATTCCTTAACCATAGTAACAAGTGTCTATAAGGAAGAATCTTCCTAAAAATAATTTCAAATATACCCAGTATCAGAAACAGATTAACCATGTGATGTTCAGAGAAGAAAAACTCATTTATATCAATATGTCCCTTCGATCCCCCAACAGCCTATTAAAAAAAATTAGGTAATTGCACTTGTTACTGGAAAACTTGAAGGAACAGTCTTGTTGTTGGTGTCAATCTTAAGCATCAAAGGTTTATTGTGTTTTTTGTTGTGGGAGGATGGTGTGGTTTTTAAAGAAAGGAAATTAGTGATCTAATTAAGTCAGTAGTTTGTTCCATACCAGCTATTTACCTTTTTGGTGCTTACATAAAGCACCAAACTGACTGTAATATATTCCTTGGTTTCTTCCAACCATACAAACTCAACACAGACTTTACCCTCTGAATCTACATAGTCTGCAGTATAGATATGACCCATGTAGTCATAAAGGCCAGATGCCTTGGAAGACAATTCCATGTAGACTGGAGCACTAAAACACCAGAAGGGCTTTCCAGTTTCATCCAAGAGAGTCAGATCCATCACAAAGCAGTCCTACAAACACAAGCAGAAGAGATTACTTCCCTATGTCACGGCACAGATCTGTCCCTGATTTTAGAAGAAATATCAAGGGTTCAGAGAGTTTTGTATGAAGGCTAAAAACTCAAAATATAATTGATAGTGCTTCACTGACTACTGCAACAAATACTTACAAGTTTCCTACAGAAATCAAAATCGCAAACTAAAGACATCAAAGGCTGTGCTACAGAAGGTACCACTGCCAACCCAAATGAGAACATTATTTCTTGAACATTTTTAAGCCCTTAACATGTGTTTTTCTCAATTATTAGTTACTTTACCATTCAAATTCTGATAGTCCTTTCAATATGAGAAAGCAACCTAAATTTAAACTCAGCTGCTAAACTTGGGCGAATGCAGCAATGTTTGCAAAGATACTCAGGGACCACCCAAGGCAGTGTACACACAATTACCCTTCCATGCCAGCTGTATACAGCACTTTTTGAATGGCTCACAGCTTCAGTTCCCAGAAAGGTAATATTAATAATCCTCGTGTAATTCTTCCTTTTACAAATTCTTGAAAATATTTCTTTACAAGATTACACAACTACATAATTTTAAAATGTTAATGCCAATTCTTGGGTCTTTGCAAAATGGTATTTTTGCATATCCCTTAAAAGCATAGGAGTTGTGTGTCATTGTATCAGCTGTTACTTATCCTCTTGAGTTCTGAATCACTAAACGAATCAAATTATCTTAATTATGTTGTATATATGCTCTAAAAGCATAAACAAACCAACAACACATATTCCATGACAAAAAAAAAATCATTTAGAATGTTTTATTTCTCTGCACTACATAGTTGTGCTTCTGTTGCTCTAACATTGCTTTCACTATTACTTTACTTCAATCAAACAATAAAAGAGCAGATGGTACAAACATGAGGCAATATGATACATACAGTTTCCCTAAGCTTTTTACAGTAGACTATGCTGAAAATACAAAATTCAAACTAAACCTAATGATGATGTAATAAACTTATATGAGCTACAGAATCATTGGAAACAAGGAAGAATTACTATTTTCTGGTCCGACAACTTGCACATAAAGAGCCAATTATGAAAAGTAAAGCGGGGTGGTGTTGAGTGGTGGAATAGTGGGAGTCTTCCCATGCATTTCTGTCTTGGTTCTGGCCAGGACAGGGTTCATTTTTTCAGGAGGAAGCTCGGCTGAGACACAGAGGTTGTTCTATACCACCTCACATCATTTCCAGGGGTGGGGAAAGGCATGGTCAGGTTGGGCTCCACGGTGAGCATTTGCATGTGAATCACTCGCCTCTCTCATACATTCTTGTTATTAATACTGTTGCTGCTACTCTCCATTTTCTTATCTCATTGCTGTTTCCAGTAAACTGTTCTTATCTCAACCTGTGATCTTTACCTTTTGTGCCTCCAGTTCTCCTCTCCAGCCCAACACAGAGGAGAGGAAGGGGGGAGCAAGCCAGCAGAGTGTGATTTGGAGTGGTTACAGTGAGAAGACTAAAATGGAGAATACCATTCCTAAGCCACAATAATTTCTAACTATCTCTACTTCAGCAATTAATTTTTTAATAAAGAAACCCCAGAAGTGCCAAGAAAGCTTTTAGGTTTTTTGGTTTTCCTTAGCGTATTAAACAAAATTCAAACAAATTCAAAGTAGTGGAATGTCCTGCTTCTGTGGCTGATGTTATTTGGCCTTCACATGTTTTAAGAATTTTAGAGACTTATGTTAAAAACCACACTGAATTCAACTCACAGCTATATGTTGACATGTTTAGTCTGTCACCACAAAATTAGGGGTTTAAAAAAAAATATTCTTTATTTTGTCTTAGAAATAAATATTCAGTATAACTTATGCTGTAAGCACATAGGAGAGAGACTAAAACTAAAAAACTGAATGCTATAGTCATAGCTCTCTGTTTCCTCTGCCAGATAATTTCCCAAATTCTTATGTGCTACTCATGATTATTTTCATGGAAAAAAAAAAATCTGCCAAGCAGCTGTTAATCCTATAGAATCATAGAATGATTTGGGTTGGAAAGGACTTTTAAAAGTCATCTAATTCTAACTCCCCAGCCTCACCATGCTCAGCATAGAGAAAGAATTTTTTACCCTTTTTTTTCTGATGTCCAATTTAAATTTAACCTTTTTCAGTTTAAAAACATTATCCCTTGTTTTGTCACTACAGGCCTTAGTAAAAAAGTCTCTCTCAGTTATGTTACCAAATAGCATTCCATCCCACATTTATACAGGATTGGCAGAGACAACAGTTCTATTAGTTTTGAGGGTTTTTCTCAAAAGAAGTGCCAAAATTGAAATCAAGTGTTGAACTAGATCATTTTTAGTAGTGCTTAAATTACATTTATCAGAATTTTTGGGACTTCTGAAATATTCATGCTGATGGAGTACATTTAAAAATCTGCGCCTTCACCACTATTGCAAAATCTATAGAAGTACTCTGAAACTTGGTTTGAAATAATCCTTTTTGGAATTTTATCCAACAGAATGTGTGAGCATTCCTCTAAAATACAAAGAGTTAATCCAGCTGGCTGATGTACCTGACTTGAGCTAGGTGCTGACTGTAGTTTCTGCCTGTGTTCACCGGCATTTTAACATTCCCCAGCAGTTCCTAACTTTCACTGCATGTACCACACTGAACTTGCAGAGTATTTCCCCAGAGGTTCAAGGCTTATTGCTCACAAAAAAACCCCAACCAACAAAACAAAATAAGCAACCAAAACCACAAAACAAACAAGCATAAAAAAAAAAAAAAAACCCCTTGCCCCAAACCAAACCCCCCCCTCAAAAGTACCATCTACAGTACATTTTTTTTGTCCAGCATTTCCAAGCAGGGCTGGTGAGTCACAGCATCTCTGCTGAGTGGAAAGCACTGGAGTAGTAACACACTCATAATGGGTCTATCATGCAATCCAGACGCCATGAGAGAAAAAACGTTTTTCCTCAAAATTCACGTATCTTTTTTGAATATTGGAAGAGAGGTTTTTGTCTAGTTACAGACACCTTCTACAAATCAAAAAATTGATTAAAAATTAGCATATTTAGGATGCACAAGCATAATTCTGTTTTGAGATAAGCATTTCCAGAAACAAAAAATATTTCTGACCTTTATACTGCCTTTAAACACATCTGTTTCCCAGCATATGCCAAGTGTCCCAATAATAGGCAAGTGCTTCCTATTATCCTTTAAGCTTACAACTGTGAGCCTCAGGTATCCATCTTCAATGTCACCTGAAAATATAAAAAATATACAACATTATAGCAGTATAAATCAAATTCAGCCCAAGTACACTGTAAATGTTCCCTTATCTTCTCTCCATGTCTTTTTCTTCCCACTCACCAATAAGAAACCCTGACATGCACCAGCAGCTAGATATCAAGCACATTATAGAGGAACTAAGTTGCAGTTCGGAGCTTTGATTCTGTGATCCACAGTAGAAACACCAGCTAAAAAATTCTTTTGTATTTTTTAGTATAACAATAGGAATGCTACCTAAAGAACTTACACAAGGATGTAAGGAGCAAACTCCACATTCAACATTTCAATTTCATGCCCCCAGTGCCTCCACCACTGCCCACTCCCCAGAAGTCAAGCTCAACACTAACACACAAAATAAATTATGAGATATCTCCCCCCAGCCTTTTTTTTCAAATTATTTAAATCTCTCAGCTCTGACTGGAAACTCAAATAACCGAATACAAAGGGGATACAGATAACTATTCCTCCTTGGAAAAGATATTGCATCATTTAAATTGACATGCAGTATGCTTTGATTTGAATCAAGTTTTTAAATTACTTGATTTGTTCATTTTTAAAATAGCTTTCCAAGGGCTCAGAGGGTTTTTTGACAGAATTATTATTATTTGCAATTTTTTTTATTACTACATATAACCGTATTTCTTTGGTATCTCTTCCTCTCCTCTCAGTAGAGATCGACTTTTTTTTAATTGCTCTTTTTTCCCTTGCTATCACAGAAGGAAAATTAACCAGGGAGTCCAACAGTCTAATTATAACTTGGGGTATGTCATAATGAACATGATCTGACTACAAAGAAAAGTGAGAATAAAAGTGTCACATCATAACACAAGCAGATTTCTTAGCAGGACATCCCTTAAACAAGTTTCCTTGAACAAGAGATACTCTCCCTCAAAAGAGCAAAACAAAAGCACTGTAGACCTCAATACAAAAAAGAAAGTAGCTAGCACTTGAAGGAGACAGACAGGAAGGGAGAGAAGGAATTCCCAGGAACATAATGCTTGTCAGGATCCAGTAGCAGGCCCTGGATGGTAAGGTAAGAAGTGAAGGGGCTTGCAGAGGTTAAAGATGCAAGTGGCAGAAGTGAAAAAAGACAGAAGTGTTTTGCCTATGATTCTCCTTCAATCAAGCCCAAGTAGCAGCATGAAGCTACAGACAGAAGAAGCAACATCAGAAAAGCTGACTGTGAGTTAAATGGCTGCAGCCTGCATGCAGTGGCAGCAAAACCTCTGCTTGAAGCAGATAGGTGGAGGCAGTGATGGAGAAAGGAAGCCCACACTTTATCACAGAAGCCAGAAACCTCTGAATTGGTACTGTAGAGCCAATCAACTCCCAAGATACAGATGGCCACAAACCAATGCTGGAAAGGCATCACTCACCAGTGGGGAGTCCAAAGAATACTTACTGTGGGGAGGAAGCAGCCCAACACATGACAGAGAACAGCAGCTGCAGGTTTTTCAATACAGACACTGGAATAGGAGTGTGAATACAGTGAAACCAACATGACTATGCCCAGGAAATATTCTGTAGGAAATACTCTGTATGGCTGAAGGAAAATGCAATCCTCCACACCGTGATACCCACTGTCCTTGCAGTGAAATCCAAAAGAAAACAGTGAGGAAAATGTAAGCAGAATGCATTTCCAGGATCCAGCTCTAAGTGGAAAAAGGCCATTAAGCTGATACCTGCCCAAATGGTTCCATTCCAAAACCTCAGTAAATCCAATGACAAAATTTCATTCAAGGTAAAAATATCTTAGATAAATAGTTTACTGACTAAGCACTGGAAGTCCACATTTACAGTTGAGCTTTTAGACAAGAGACTTGAAAACATCAGTCAACAAGCATTTTTTCCAAAGGACTATTTGGTTATCCACAATTCCAATCTGAATGGAAGTAGCTATTTCTCTTACTCATTCAAACCAAATAAAGTTTGAATGGAATAAAAACAGATTGAAAAAAGCATTCTGCTAATAAATTAATGAAACCCAGATCATCACTACTATTGCACAGCATTAATATAGCATTGTTGCCTAGATCAGCTGGCTAAGGTGTGTTGCAATGACTTCTTAACTTTAGCCAGAATGGAAATAGGCAACAGATCAGAAACCTAAAGACTAATTATTCATGGGTTAGTTAATCCAGTCTTTATATATATATTTTATTTTTTTTTAATATAAAAGCTCCATTGCAGTCCTCACATTCAGAAGGAAGGAAAAGTCTTGCCTAGAAAAGAGCAAGAAGCTGAAGGCTAAGTACTGAAATCTCCCCTTCCTCACCTCAGTCAGATGAGAAAATTAAATTAAAGGGCAGAACAAGCTATGTAAAACATACGAAGAGAAACACAGAGGACGCAAATGGGGACAGGATTTTCTTCAGCCTGATCTAGATTTTGTTTCATTGTCCCCTTATAACATCTCTAGTCCTTGGTTTACGCAAGACACACATAGCAGCAAAGCAGCAGAGTAAGTTATAGGGAACAAATATTTCCAAATAAAGGTAATACCAACAAAGAGAACATACATCATATGTAGACAAACCTCAGGGGAAGGAAAAAAATACACCAATAGTCCCAAAGCACTTATTTTAGCTAAAAGCCAAGGAAGTTTGTTTTGCTAACCAAGCCTTTGTTGCAAGTTGTAATTTGATTGGTCTTTGCAGAGGAAAAGCTATGGTTAACACTAATTCTGGTGCCAACAACCAGCCTTACCACGCTGAAATGGTTATTTAAACTTGCAAATCATTCTTCAAGGTCAAACAAAACATTTCAAATGCCTGATATGAAATTTTACAAACGAATCTTAAAAGCTCTCTAAATACACAAAAATCACCCCTTACATTTTGCAAGCACAACACTTCAATTTACATCAAGACTTTCACATCTTTTTTACAAGAAATGACATTGAAAAGCCAAAGCTTAAACTACCATGTGGCTACAAAGCTGGGCTTAAAAAGTTGAAAACCTAGGTAAATACATTTCAAGAATGTTTACTAAGAACCTAGATCCATGCCTTCTGGGAGTCATTTGAAAAGCCTGTCATAACTTCCCGAAGACAAGGAAAGTTTTCTAAGTATTTTCAATTCAATTACAAAGTATTTAGCATATTCACTCCACAGTATCCATCAGAAAGACCATATTACCAATTCTGTTTACATGAAAGGGAGCATAAAATAAAATGCTAAAACCCAACCAAAACAGTGGCAAAACTGCTAGTTACTGCAATGTAAGTATTAAAAACAGAAAAAAACTCTGAAGCTGTATACACTCCATCTGTTTAATTCAATGAAGTGTGATATAACCTTTTTTAATTTAATATTAAGAATTCTGCAAAAATAATTTAGAATAAAGTAGCAAAATTAAGCACAATATTAATAGACACTAACAAAAAGCAGACAAAAATTAAACTTGAACAAATAAATCGGTTATTCCACAGAATACAAACGGGCATTCTCTGGTAACCTAGGAATGTCTAGAGCTTCCTAATGAAAACCAGTAAGTAAAACAACATTATAATAGCTGACAACTGATCTGTATCTCAAGTTGTGGAAACTGCCACGGGCACGTCACATCCATAATTTAAAATAAAACTGGACTGGGTAGAGAATGTTAAGAAATAGTAAGACTTCTTAGTATGTTGCAGACCTCCATGCTTCAGAGTCCTCCCAGAGGATGAGACAAAAAGTATTATTAGAATGGAGTCTAAAACCAAAGCAAAAACCATCAAACACAACCAGCTTGGACAAACCTGGCAACATTCAGCAATCTATGTTCACCAGAGAGAGCAAAATGAACAACAAATTATAATGAAAAATGTGACAGCAGACAGCCATAAGCTGCCTCACTACACAATTTTTGGAGGAAGTCAAGCATTTTTCAAGAGGAATTATTGTGCAAGCACATGGAAGGGACTATATGACAAATGAGCTTATTGTCTGCAGAGCCATGGCTTCAGCTGTCTGATGTCCTGTGAGACCAGAATCTGGTGGCTGTCATACTGCTGAAGGTCACAAAACCAAAGCAATTCAGAAAACACTTGTGAGCATAAAGCAGATTCTGTAACTTGCAAAGTGAGATGGCATCACAACTGTAGCTCAGGGACATTTGCTACAATTTGCATAACATCAGCTTAATCTTTTGTGAAAGTAGCTTCCAAGCAGGAAAAAAGTGATACCAAGAAAGGAAGTGGGCCACATGAAACTTCTTGTGCAACTGTACTGCTAGGAGCATAACATTTTCATTTTAGAAAACAAAACATGATATTCAGCTAAGCAAGGAAAAACAAAACCCAACACAATCCCAAAAACCCAACCCTCTGGCCAATTTTGAGATTTTTTTTTTTTGAGAAGATAAAGAGGACTCCTTTATTGCACAACACTTCAGGTAAGGTTTCTCGCTACATGCATAGACTTTCACTGAAGTTTTAGCCTTAGAAGTATGCCTTTAATTCAAGCTTGGAGATTTTCTGGAATCTGAAAACATGTATATTCCAGGTTCAAGGACTACAACACTCCACACTGCATAAGGCTGAAGTCTAAGTAACAGTTCTTGTAATCACCAAATACAAATGAGAAAAACCAAACCATATCAGGGGAAAATTCTGTAGCTCTGTGAAAGCACTCACGTCTGGCAACAGCGCCCTCTACTGATTAAAAAACAATATTTTCTGAAATCCACAGAATGCTCAGGAGTGCTAGTATAAAAAAAATACTGGGCAGCAATAATTAATTTACAGTACTTAATTATAAATTTTAAAAATTACAGTGCTTAATTTTAATATTTTAATCTGTCTCTGCTTACAGAAAGACATATGTGCAGCTGTAGGAAGTCATGCTGAAGTTACGACAAAAGAGAGACCACCCATGTATTTTGCAAAACCCCAGTACAATTATGAATTTGGACTGTATGAGAACAACAGAGATGGTCAATCATGTCTCATGGAAAGAAGTGCTGAGAACAGAATGAAGCAGCAGTTAAAAACAATGACTGAAATTGTTTACCACACAATGAAAGGATGTCAGAACAGGCAACTTTAAGCTCACCGAAATAAAAACTATAAATCTTAAAGTTCACAGTAACTTCTACAAATCTATTTATATATTTAATCTGTCTGTGCACCCAAAGAATACTCGAGGAGAATTCTACAGAAACAAGCCTCCAAAATGTATGAGGACAAACCATCTCTCCTTTATAAAATACAAGTGAAAGAAACATCAACCTGCACCAAGAGCTGTGCCACTGCATTATTAATGCAGCATGGAACTAAAAGAAAAGACCCTGACAATCTGCAGAATCTGTGTCCCAGGCCTGACACTGTGTCAATGTAACAGCGGGCAGACTTCCTACAGAGCAGGCTTAGGACACCACACAAAGCACCACGCATATGTAAAGAAACCACACAATGAACAGAAAGGTAGCTTACTCTTAAAATTCCATTTCAGTTTCTCCCCTTAAAACAGAGAAACTGGATACAAGAAGGAAAGACATAACAGCAGGGATCATTTTTAAAACAGACATCATTGTTCCATCAACTTTACCTTTTCTGCAGAAGAGGCCCTTGAAAGATCCACACAGGTACATGCAGCTTCTGCCATGCAGATCAAGATGCAGGCTGTAGTCATGCAGTCCATATTCTGGGTCAATATCATCCAGTAAAGGTTTATTAGGTGGAGGGGCATACTGACTTGAAAAAAAAAAAAAAATAGATTTTAGCAAGGGGGGGGGGGACTTAATACAGAGAGATATAACACATAGCCCCACACTGAGACTGTCATCTTAAGACAGTTTTGAAATCAAACATCTCTAGTTCATCATGCTTCTTTTAAGCTAATACAGTGTCTAATGCTGATGATCAGCTGTTCAGCCTAGCCAAAAGCTGAAAATATGGCAGTTAACTTTAAAAGGTACACAAGTTAAACTTCAAAACATGGCCTTCTCAACAAAAAAGAAAAAAACCATCAGCTTAACTACAAATCTAAAAGCCCACTAGCTAGAGACTTCTTTTAAATAGCAAATATTGAAATAATTTTGTCTGTGCCTAGCTAAATAAGAAACTACTGCACACAAATGACCTGAAGAGACCAAGTGCCAGAGGCAACCGAGCAACTTCTGCATAGGATCCAATTTGGTACTAAGGGAGATTGTGTTAAATCTCACCTTCCGTGTGAGAAGAGCCACACTAAGTTACAGTGGGCATTTAAGACTACTGGTAAATACAACAGTATCTGACCAGAAAGCTGAGAGGGAAATAAATTCCCTAAATACTGTTCTAAGCTAAAAAACTCCATATTTTTTAACAGTTTACAGTGTATAAACAGGTATTATATTATACACTGCAATATACACATATACAAACACTTCATAGGAAACACAGCTACTTTCTCAATAGGACTAAAAGATAAATGCAGGCACCTCACCAGTTTACCTGAATATTTTCCCCCTCTTACATAGCCAAAGATTACTTCCCTACTTCCTGAAATGTCCCTCTCTTTTCCTTCGCTGTTTCAGATAGGAAGAGGAAATAAAAAGGCTGCTTGTGAAAAAGGAGAAGGTATGGGCAGTGTATTTCTAACTTTCTCAATACAGCAACTACTAGTACACTTGTATAACTACATTATCTCCTTAATAGCATAACAATGGCAATATTTTAGTATGAAAATGTTTCTACAGTTTTGTATATAGTTACTGTTTATATTAAACAAGAATAGTTCATTACTGTCTAAATATAAACCTCTCACCAGCAGCAAATTTTAACCATAAAATTCAAAGCTTTATTCAAAAGGTTATCATTATTACTCACATAGGAAACCCAAACTTACACAGTTGCAGAACCCAAAATGCTTCTCTCAAGAAGTTGATTATAATGAAGACTCGCCATAACAAAAGCAATTTCATTTTTCTCCTGAAAAGTTAATTAAAGTAGATGTATTTTCATCTGGAAATTCTTTTTTTCACACGGTCTTTCTGAGCATTAAAATTCATAGATAAATGCTGCTGCTTATTAATCTGCCAATTACTGTAATAATGTTAGTAATGGCTTGCTTTAACACTTGGACTCCTAAAACCTTTACTGTCTTTTCACAAGAGTACACAATATATAAAACATTACAGCATTTCTATATTATGGTGAAAGAGAGGGAAACTATCTATGCCAAGGCAAAAATTATGCAAGCAATCCAAGAATTGTACTTTCCTAGCTTCTACTTACCACTTTAAAATAGGTACCTAAACAGAATCAAACAGCACTTACTCTCAACTACCAAAGCATCAAGTTTATTCTCAGATGTAAGGAACTATTTCCAAAGAGGGCTAACATCAGTGAGGAATAGAGAATTATTCAATAGAAATGGTGAATTTCAAAGTAAAAATCTTGTCGTCAACAGATTATTTACTCCTGGAAAAACATTAAAAACATAACCTTCTATAGATGCCTATATAGTCAAAGAAAACATCCATGTGAAAACTAAATAGAGACAGAGGTATGTATTTACTTCAAGAACACAGAATGCTAGGATGTCAGCTTTTTTTTCTTTAAATGCATTTTTTAAATCCCACATTTATGAACACATAAGTCAATAGGAAAATTATTCACTGCCGAAAGTCTATTACCCTCCTGAAATGTGGGCGACTACTGTTTTCATCTCTCTGAGTTACCAGAAAATGACATCCTCTATTCAAACTTTTGGCTTTTTAACTACTCCTGTATTTTCATAGTGCAAAATTACAGCTATAAAAGATACAACTAGGGAGATTTATCAATCACATAATTTCTCACTCTTTCTCTATCCAAATACCAGGAGGCCCACGTAACCTGCCCTTGGTTTCTGTTATGCAGCTATGTGCAAAAAAACAAGATGTGTGGCATTTACAATTATTACACCCACTGACAGTTAACTACCTCGTATTACTCTGCCTACACAGAGAATAAGAACTGCTGTTCAGAAAAGCAAGCAGGGAAAATATACTAGAGTGAGGCACTCAGTTCTCAACAATTATGTGGAACTTGGTTATGATTGAACCATTTCCACATGGTTCCAGGTGGCTAAAAAAGTTCTCTTTCCAAACTTGGGAGGGGCCAATGCATAAGCAAGACCACAGAGCCAACAATACAGGGACACCAGTCTACAAAACTTCTGAAGATACAAGAGAAATGGCTGTTCATTTAGCAGAGCTTTTCACAGATTGAAACAACCTGTAACAGGTTCAGGCAGGTCAGGCAGTCTCAAGTTTTCTAGGAAATGGACTTTCACTCTTACCTTTAAATAAGAGTGAAATAAATAGTCCTTCTGTGGTTTTAAACATTGCCTCTGGTGATTGTGCATATTTGAGGCAGCATGTTTGCAGCTGGAAATTAGACACAACTTTGAGGAACTGTTCACAGGCTCCCTAAGGAAAGTTCCTTGCCAGTGCCAAATAGCCTAAGCCTACATCAATAACGTGGCTGAGGGGAGGAAGAACGGGCTCTGAATTCAGACTAAGAGCAGAACACCTGAGTTAGGCTTCCACAGCACCCAGCCCTACATACCTACAGGCAAACACTGTCCCAGTGCATTCCATGGAAAGATGCAGATTCCCTTCATGTAGAAGTCTACTTCAGATGTTCTGCACTGCCCTCTAAAGACATTCATCTCTACACCCACCCTACAGAAGCTAGCTGCTTAACTTAGACTCTTAATACCAAGAATTCAATACCCCCAAAAGGTCACGATTTACAGCATTCCTACTGCTGGAGCAGGATACAGCTACCTGGTGATGTAGATTAAAGCTAAGCTGCTATGTGGAAACTCATCACTTTGAGTGATGTGGACAGGGCATGGTATGAATCAGAGGAAGAAGCACTTCTCAAACCGTTCTATTTAAAATTACTCTAGGATATCAAATTTGGGCATGTGAAGACTGCAAAACAAATAAAATTGAACAAAGTATCTAATATAGAATGATACATAACTGATCTTCTAATTAAAAGTGGATTTTTTTTTTTTAAGTATATATACTCCTGAGACAGCTCTTTAGGATACAACAAATCATCCACTTACTGTCCCTACATGAGTTTTGTGGTTACTAGTTTAGATAAGATCTTTCAAAATCCAAGGGAAAGAAAAAAGGAAGATTAAAAAAAAAAAACCCTCCCGAAATTCCAAACTACAAGGCAAAAAAAAAAAAATCTTTTCCTTCAAGTCATAATAAAATATTGAAATAAAATGTTATCTTACCTTCCAAATTCCTACTAACAGTCCTGGACTCAGACTGAAGAGCTGGACAAGCTCATCAGCACCAACTGCCACACTACTTTCAGTCAGGTTAGCAAGATGATATTCAGCAATCAAGGAAAATCGACGAGGTCTTTGAAAAGAACATACAGAATGCAGCAAAAAGGCTATGTCTCCTTATTCATGTAGAAGTTCACCCTAATTTCATTTTTAACTCTGAAGTCTGACCAGCAGCACATGATGAAAATGGTTTTGAAAGCATTTGGCATGCAGAGCCAAAAACCATACATTTGAGCAACTACAGTGTACTAGCAGGATCTCAACCCGTAACAAGAAAAGAAATAAAATCCTCTCTATGATGTCCTAATACACTCTTGAAAAAAGAAGAACTTAGATGCTTGCCCAATTTTTCAAAATACCACAGAATTACTTTATCATTTGATTTTGATACTATATTGGTACTAGATGGAATCACTGAATATATGTCAGCGTGAAGCAAGCTACTAAGGTGAATTTTTCCTCCCCAGAAGCAAAATTCAAAGGAAAGGATCAAACTGTACATATAATAAACTAAAAGTTTGTGTTAGAGGAAGCTTTCCTTTTTTAGAAATTTTTTTCTATATTTTGCCTAAAATTAAAGCCATTTAGCTCCAAAACACTCTTTATCGAAAGTTCACAGACATTCTTATTAACTAACAATGCACCAAAAGAAAAAAGCAGAAAGTAGAGGTTGCATTACCTATTCAGAATGAAGAAAGAAGTCTTTCTAAAACCCTTTTCAGACTTAGGCTCTTATTATATTCAAAACAGTTTCTAGATTTCTGCATAGCTGAAAGCTTACTATAGCTTACTACTTGTAGCTTACTACATCACTGTAGTATCACCTACAACTACACACTGAACACTGCTGGGGATAGGGCAACAACAATCTCCCCAGACAACCTGTTCCAGTGTCTCACCACCTTCATAGTAAAAAATTTCTTCCTAATTAGCATCAACCCTTTCCATCTTTAAGTCAATCAGGCTTGTCCCTGTACCACTGCCTTATAGTCTTAACACTGACATACTGAAATTGGTGAAACCACTGCCTTCATCTATATTCACAATCTTAAAAAACTTGCAATTCTGTGAAATAAATACAACTGCCTACAAGCTTTCTTTTTTATTTTCTACATATGAATCATCATCTGGTAAAACAATTACATTTCCTACAGAATTTGACTGCAAGACTTGTTCAGCTAAGTTTATACAAAAGGCTTCTCTTGATTTATTTTTTTTTTAAGCAAATATTTTGCTTCTGGTTGAGGAATCAGGTGTTTTGTAGGTGAACAATTCTCTCTTTTCAGAGCTCTATGGCTAGGGGCTTTGTGTAAGAAGCATGTAGCTGACAGTGCACCTACTACACACATAGGCCCAGATGTGTGCAAAACTCCTTGACAGCAACCAAATACCTCAAATAGACACTTTTCATTTAAATATCTTCTCAGAATATAATGACAAAAACCATTGTTCACATTTAAGTCAAAAAACAACAGATTTGCTGTGGAATGATGTTTTTATATACAGGTACTGAAGATTGCACACATAGTTAAAAACCAAGTTCCTTAAATTCACATACACACCTACCAGGCAGAAAATAAATTTTAACATTACCTGACTGTAGCCACATATATACTGATGAACCTTTCCAAGCTAAATTTCTCACGGTAAATTCTCCCAGATTTACATGCTTCCTTCATGCTCATTTGTGTCTATGCCTTAAATTCAGCTTTCCAAGTAAAGACTTATCAGTCTGCATATCACATGCTAATAGCTAAATTAACCTATGAATTAATGTCATAGCTTGCTGGATTATACTATTTCTTGCTAAAAAGCTATACCAATGAAGAGAATAACATAGGAAGAAATACTACAGGGAGGCTTTCTAACAAAGAGTTAACTTGAGTCAAACCAATGTCAGATAGCTCCTACAGACACATTATGAACCAAATACACCCAAAAAATCCTCAAAAATCCTATGTTAAAACTTACCCATTCTTGTTAGGAGGTCTGCTTTGGTCAGGAAGCAATGGTGTAACTCCAAACAGTTTCAGGGTTGACAGGATGTCTAAGCACGGCCAGTCTGTACCATACCAAAGTACGGTAACAGATGTGTCCTTAAATGATAGGTTTGGCTTCTCTATTACATGTTCTTTTCCATTTTTGTCCTTTAGAACAATTATCCAACTCAAGCCAGAGACTCTGTTATTTAGGAATTGAGAGGGGGGAGGTGTGTTTAAAAAAAAATTCCCGAAGTGATAGAAATTAAACTATGCTTTCAACAGAATTTTTAAATTTTTACTAACTTACGTTCCTCAGTTTCAGTCATTCACAGATTATCATCGTATCTTCCTATTATACATTTTATACCTCTATTTCTATACCCTCCCACGCCATTAATATTTTGTACATTGTTCTCAAGTAAATCTGTTTGTGACAAGGCATTGCTTACTTCATAGCTTCTTTGTTTTTACATGGAAGACCGGTATAAGGATCCAGAAGTTTAACAAGCCGCATTACTCTAGTTTTGAAGGCAGACGTTTGTTTGAAGATGTATTCTTTCTTCCAGTACCCAGGCTTTTTATCCTGTAGAGCAGCACAGCCCAAAGAAACAGTTTCTGTTTGTTTAGACTTCATTTTCCAAATTGTCCATTTTGGTTGCAAAGAACTGGAATAGAGTTTCAACCAAATTCCACTGAAAACAGAATAAAGAAGAATCAATTTCAAGAATAGTCACTTAATTTTTTATATGCACATCTCAACTACCACTGAGCATAACGTTAGCAAAAAACAGTCTTGTCTGTCTTCCTAAAAATACAGGATCCAGGATGAAGCTCAGCAACAGCACAGTGATAGTCAGCAACGTAAGTGAAAACTGATGAAGGTTAAGCAGAAAATTTTGAAAATTCCACCCCAAAACAATGATGCATCCTCCTCACAGAAAATCAGCTAGTGGAAAAAGCATTTTAATACTTCTTATTCAACAAAGATAACCTGTATGCTTCAAGTTTCTCACACAGACCCAGCTGAAAGTGGGGTGGAGGAGGACAATCAAAACCATCTTTGTTTGGTGGTACCAATGTCATGTCAATCCCTTCTGCACTCTCTTTGGAAAAGCTCAGAGAAGACATGACTTTCTGAAGACAAAGAAATACGTGACCGTAATGATGGGTTCATCTTCTTCAGGCCAGGAAAACTATGAGGTCATATTTCAGCCCCCCAAACCCCAGCATCTCTAGGACAGTTCACAGAATAATGAGTACAAGAACCTACAAGAATTCAAACAACAATCTATGAATACAGGTTGCCAATAAGTTTTCTAATTTTAAAGTGCTAGACACACAGTCTACATAACTGCACTAAGGAAAATTAATAGCAAGGGCAATAAATTCTTAACAGATATTTTCTACCATTTATCAGCAAGATTACCTTTACCAGTCCTCACTTATCCTCAGGCAAACTTACACTGGCTTGTTTTGTATTGCATTTTACTCCCTCCTTAAAGCATTCAAGGACTAAATCCATCCCACACTGCCTCCTACCCATCAAAACCATTCTCAATTCATCACCTGCTGAGAATAAGTCCCCACATGCTGAGAGCCAGGCTTTGGTTATTGATGCAAACATACTCAGGAATTTTCCAAAAACCTTCCAGCTGCTGCTCTGCAGACATATACAGAATTCCCCACTGCCATTTTTTGAGACAAGTGTTTACAACACACAGATCAATAAGCTACCATGACTGGTAAAGGTGGGTTCACAATCAATATGAGTTTCCAACCTTCCTTTACCCAAAAGCAGGGTGGGAAGGGTAACATGAAGGACAATCCCATAACAAAAACAAAGATTTAAGATACTTCTATTTAAAGACCATAAGAGGCAGCCAAGCTACCAGACAGCATAAAACATTTCTGATGGAGGGGGGAAATTGTTTTTTAACTCCAAAGCAGAATTAGAATTATCCAGTAACAAAAACAAAGGAGAGATGTCCTTAACATAACATCAACGGGGGAAATTGAGCTGTGTATCATCCAATTGGTCTTAATCAGCCTAAAAAGTCCAATAAAATAATCCCCTATGAAAGTCTCCTATTAACTAGAAACTCCTTCCCAAGAGAGCCATCCTTTCTTCGAGGGAGACAGATATTCCGCATCTTACTGTATGATACTGAAAAGACAGGGCTTAGTATTAGGCATTTCCTGCATTTTCAAGTTGCAGACTCAGGCAATTTAATTGACTGAAGATAGACTAATCACAAATACCTACCACCCTCATCCTCACTCTCAGTTACATATTGCTTCTTCCTTTCCCAAAACAGTATTGTGCAAGCAAAGAAATCAGTTCAAGAAACTCAAAAATTCAGTTAGGGCAGGGAGACAGAGGAGAAAATGAAGGAGGACTTGGAATCACAAGTGTTTAGGAAGGTATCACTGCCCCGTCATCATCAGCTTCTGAAGAGTTCAGGGCAGATAAATCAAAAAGGCATCCAACAGGGAAGCACAAGTTTGCCTCTTTCACAGCAGAATACATGCCCTTCTTGTCTCAAATTGTTAATACTCATCTCAAGGCCTCTTACTGGACACTACTACAACAAGCCAAACAAACCTTTTACTGCTAACTCAAATGCCAGAATCAGACACATCATCATCAGTCATCGCTTGACCACAATGGCAAAAAGACCTTCCCCTGTGCTCTCACTTCCTCTTATGCAAGCATATTCTGCTGGTGATCAGAATCCTCAGGTTTTTGCAGGCAGACCACATATGTGAACTTCCACACTGCATGATAGGAAGGCTGGAATACNAAACACTTCCTTGTCTTCAACAGTTATATTGAACACATCAGTGCCAAGAACCACTCAAGCGCAGGCATTATTTGAACAGCTCAAAGACAAATCACTGCATTAGGCAGCACAGACAAACCACAATGGAAGACTGATGGTCCTGTTGCACCAAGGACAGCACCCTGTACACCCAGGACAGCAGAAATATCCTAAAATAGATACTCTGTCTAAAAATCAAGGTCAGATTTGTCATAGAAATATGCATGGACTTCAATTAAAACTTCTGTTCATTCATTGCAAGATTCAGGGTCTTGAGAAGGTCCATGGAAATCCATCAGGAAGAAATGACCTAGTCCCACTGAACCAATCAGGTGCCTAGATAAGGGAAAGTATTTCTTCCTCAAGTCCCATTTGTGCACATACACTAATCTCTGTTGAGATTAGAAAATGGAAACAGGCATCATCGAGATGGAGACAGATGAATCATCTTCCCCTGGACAGCTACAGTGATTTTTATCCTGCCTTACTACCCTGAAGCAGAAAATGCATACTAAGATAGGTAATTTGTGTCAACTATGCAATTTTTATCTACCCTTACCTGCTGACAGCCTGAAAACCTAAATCTGGATTACAGATCTTCCCTTTAAATTCATCAGTTTTAAAAGTATCAATGCAAATGTAAACCAATTAATTCACTGTACAAGTTTTAGAAAACAAGGGAGAAACGGATTCATACCGGGTGCAGCAAGTTCCTATAGAGGAAGACATTTTCTCATTCAAACAACGCTAATGCAGTAGAATCCCAGAAAAAAAAGGATACCCAGATCGTAGTTATCACATACGAACCTGGATTTCTCCTCTTTATCCTTTCACAAAATCATCATGATATTGGTAGGAGTAATTTGTGAACTCTGTATAAGCAATTCTTATTAAAAAACGTGCCAGTATTTATCCTCATCTCTTTTGTTCTCATTTAGAAATCAACAAAACTTAACAAACAGAGCAACAGATAAAAACCACTAGTGAATCATTTAATTTAATCAATCCCTCTGGAAAAATCTGATGAAAGAACTAAGTAGGACTTCAAAATTGTGAAAGCTACAACAATTCCATAAAGCTACTGGCGACACACCACTAAGAACCACCTGAACTGAAAAGTTGGTTCAGGTGCATGTGAATACAAACAAATATATGCAAATTTTGAAACAAAAGAAGTGCTAATAGCAACATTTCAAAGCACTGGGTTTAGTTTTTGCCTCTTAACTCCCATTAAACAACAAGGCCTGCACAGCTAGAATTCCACGCAACATGTACTGTGGGCTACGCAGTGCAATTTCAGCGGAGTAACTGTCCACAGGTACACGCATCAATGCTCTGGCATCAGAGAAACGAATTTAAGAAGACTCATAACTCAGGTACACAAAACTGCAGTACAACTGAGACCTTCCCTCTTGCTTACTTGTCATTGGCCAGCTCATAGAAGCGCTTATTCACACAACCAACAGACAACAGGGACACAGCATCCAAATAGGAAAGTATCTTCAGCAGCATTTCTGATGGCATGCTGGAAAAGAAGAGAAAGAGGAATACTGTTAGACTTGACTGCAAACTCCAGAAGTTACAATGGCAGAGACTTTTAATTTCAAACCAGAGAAAAACAGAAGAGGTGGAAACCAGCAGGTTGTAAATAGACAAATCAAAAATCCCCTGAAGAGGAATCAAAAATCACCTGAAGAGTTAAACTGCAGAATTTCACTCTCTGGTATGTGGCATTTGCCTAAAACAATTCATCACAACTCATTCAAGTGGCACATCACAATTACATGAAAAGTTATAGGTTTGCATTTTCATTAAGCTTTATTAACTTTAACTGTGTTTGACATGAAACTACCTCATTTACCTTCAGTTTCTTACTGCTTGTACCATGATTTTAACATTTATTCCATAACCACCAGCATTCGCAAAACTGCAGATATATTCACTCTCCCTCTTGACTGCAGTGTCAGGTCTCAGGATGCACCAGGACAGAAATGTCCTGCCCACCTCATCATAATCTTAAAACTGTATGTGCTCAAGGGCCTTGTGCAGTTTTCATTTATGTCAACAGAAGATGTGAACTTCAAAGTAAGAGCCAAATGGCATCTTGAAAACGTTAATGTCTCTGTGCATCTGGAAAGCTGCCTGAAATGCAGGTGCCAGTCTGAGCATGACAAGCAGAACATACCCTGGAGATGAGCCAATGTGAATTTTGCATTAACAGACAGGAACCTCATACCATTCGAGCAGTACCTCATAACTGCACAGAGATTAAAATACATGCATTTTATACTCTAATTTTCTTGAGCATTGAGTATGGTCACACCAAAATCACCGCTGAAAATACAAGGTGCTGTGAAAGTCAATGCCCCAGCTGTGCCTCTCATCCTTTCACGACTCGGTTATTTGCAACACTTGTTGATACATAACACTATCTCAGAAGCAGAGAGCTTTAAAGGGTAGCATGATAATGCCAATACCTCAATGTCTGTATTAAACTCAGAATTTTAGTAGCATTAACATAGGGGAAACATGCCAAAACTTTCTGTATGCCAAAACCTGCAGTGTTATTATGTGAAATAACTCATACAATTGTAAGCCCAAAGCAGTTAGTGCACTCATTCCAGAGACAATTTAGAAGTGACACCTTAAAAAGCTGCAAATTAACTAAAATAGTATGCTTGATCCAGAATTTTCAACAGCAGTTTTTACAATGGTATTCTTTCTCCTTTGAAGGAAGCTGAAAGGATTTGTTTTTTTCTTTTTTCTCTCACCATTCACATCAGTCTAACAGCATAAAGGCACTGAACTGGCCATCCAATGCAAAACAAAGAAATCACTACACAGGAAGCTATCAAATGTATAAAACAAGGAAAAACAATTACTTTTTCAGGTAACATATTCTTAGAAATTTTTTTTAAATGTAACTATTTTTCAAAAAGAAAAAAACTCACAATTACATTGAAAGTGCCCTTTCATTGTCAAACAGGAAGCAAAACATTTACCTTACAGCAAACATGCAGCAGCCACTTATTCTTCTCCCCTCATCCCAATCCACCATTCTCAGCCTCTCTATACACTAAGATACACTTGATGACAACCAATAACCAAGAGAAACATATGAAGTTTAATTCCAAACTGGCTTTCACTGAAGTAATAAAATAACAAGTTTTATTCTCAAGGAACAACATTGCTCATGACTTGCAAAGGAGTTGCTGAAGG
Organism: Aleadryas rufinucha; assembly: GCA_013397815.1. Classification (NCBI taxonomy): domain Eukaryota; kingdom Metazoa; phylum Chordata; class Aves; order Passeriformes; genus Aleadryas; species Aleadryas rufinucha. Next base: position 198,109 of record VZTH01002984.1, on the reverse strand, counting down.
CTTGGTGTGACTTGGAAAACCTATATGTTTCTTATGAACTTAGAAAAGAACACAAAAGAGAACCATGCCAGAAAACATTAGAAGGTGAACAAAGGATCCCAAAGTAGACCAGGAAAGCAAATCTTTTTAACTCAGAATATTTGACATAGAAATCTCCAAGGTATGAGTGTAATTACTGCAAGCAGTCAAAAGATGGCTTAGAGTCTGCAGGGGGTCTTCCACTCTTACTCCTAACATAAAAACATACTCACCTCTCAATGCACACATTTCGTTTCGTTTTTATGGGAGGTGTCAAATACAGACTTTTAATTCCAGCATTTACAGTTTCAGAACATTCCCCAGGCCTGGCAGCAAAGGTCCTTAACCTACTTGTAAGAAGGAAAAGCTGTTCAGAGTCACATATTCACAAAATGAAGAAATACGCATACTGTGCACACCTAGACACAACATTTCAAGCAAGGTGGGATTCAGGGAATATATCACATGGCAATCATTACTATCGGTTCACTGATTTGAACAATTACACCTAAGTTAAAATACCTGACATCAGGGAGACTGAGATTTAAACTCATAGCTGTCACTCCTGTAATTAATCTCTCACAGCAGTCAGAGGAAATACTGTCACTCCCCCAAGTCAGTTTGAATCCAGTAGAGATCTACTACCCTTAGACAGCTGCACCACTGTGGCCACCACAACCCAGCTCCACTGAGGCACCTGCAGCAAGTCAAACTCACTGATTAATCTTCTCTTTCACAACATTACTCCAGAGACACTTTTGAGCCACCCAACTTTGGAAGCTATTAAAAGACACCAGATAAAAACAATACCTTGAAACCTCCTCAGAAACTGTTGAGGTTCAAAAAGAATTTCCTTGAATTATACAACAGAATCAGATGTGAAACAAAGCTGAAGTCTCATTTCAGATATTCCCCTGCTAAAACATTCACAAATCTGAGAGATTAATGTTATTTCAATAGGCAAAATGGATATCAATATTTTTATATCTCAAAAGTGTTGCAAAATGTGGAATACATACAATTTTCTTAAGAAACTATGCTCTTTGATGTTTGATCTTTGTATACTTTCAAGCATAGACAGCAAGAAAGGAAATTTAATCCATGAAACAGAGAGCAGCTAACGAGCTTTAAGGGATGTCCAGGTGTTAGACAAATTACCTGTTGGTAGAATTACTTTGTTAAGGTCTAGGTCTTGACATGCTTCAATGATTTCAGACCTAGAGGGAGGTTAACAAAGCTTGGGAAGAAGGATCCCCACTGATAGTGGACACAAAGAATGCAGAATTTACAGGCCACAAGGATACCTGGAAGAACTCCCAAGATAAAGAAGAAACTATTAAAGCCAACTCAGCAATTGTGCTGAAATCAGCTCCAGCTTCCAGAAGTGTGAGACTGCAACCACTGACCCAAGAAACCCACTGACTCAAAAAAGAGAAAGACTGAGCATGCAGACCAATAAGCATGAGAAGCAAGAGAATTGTTAACCAATAGAATACTAATTAATAAATGAACTATGTAACTTGTAGCCAATGAAAACTAATTCCTCCTTTGCTAAAATGTATAAAATAGCAAAAAGTTTTGATAGTTGGTTTGCTGGCTTTGTGGATTTGCCACCCAGCACCCCCTTCTGTGCAGAACTGTAAATACATCTGGATTGGTCTCTTGCACATCATGGTGAAAAAACCTATTTTGGCAACATCTGCACATCACAATTTGGATAGAAAAGAAAGGAACTCTGCATATTTCTAACACAAATTCTTACAATCCAGCTGGTCACACATTTTTCCAAGTTTTCTGATAGGAAGAACTTTGTAAACTGTAATTGCAAATACTATCAGTAAACCACACAGAAATATTGAGACAGAGATTCAATCTTAAATCAAGACCTTACACTTCATACCCACTGATGCCACCAAGCAGGCAGAGCTCCCCTTTCACTGCATTACTGAAGTTTTAAATAGCCAGCAGATTTCCAACACCTGATCAAACCAGCTCTGGGTTTCTAGGCAACCAATCAATACGGGGCAGGGGGGATAGGTAATTTTGAAGTATATGGGTACCATGTACCCTTAATGCACACTGTTCTTGGTTTAAGATTGATTTATGCCCAAAGAAAAATAAAATTGAAATAAATTAACAAGTCTGCTCTATAATGTCAACTGTGCTATGTGTAAAAAGAAAAAAATCCAAGACAGTTTACTGAGAATTGTTATAAGCTTAACAAAAAGACATGCACAATTCAGCTTGCATGCCAACCACTGATAGACCACCTAAACTAACAGCTACAAAAAGTAGCCATAGAACAAACACAACCTGGAGGTCAAACAAGGGTTTTACTCATGTATCATTATCAAATACACTTAGACAATGAGGCACTAACAAACTGTATTTTTCAAAAGCCATTGAAGAGATTTAGAGACACAAGTCATGTTCAACAGCAGCACAGCTATCACTTCTGTATCTTCCAGAGCAGCACATCCCAGGCTATTCTGTCCTGAATCCATGCTGAAAGCAGAGAGTTTAGGTATGCTCCACAGGGACACACTTTCACAGATTCCAGGCACAGGAATAATTCAGGTAAGAAGCTGGATTATGGATTTTAAAACACTCTACCTTGGAGAAGCATAACCTGCATTGCCTGTATTCAGCCCTTCTTGCTCATTTCAACCACTCCCCACTTTTCTTCACCCCCGAAGAAATATCTGAGGAAAGAAAACTTTCGCCCACACATGCCTTGAAAACTTTAATGTAATAGCTACTCTTTTTATAAACTCCAATTAAAAAAAAAAACCTGCTGAACTTTTGCATCTTTCAAAACAAAAATATTCTCAAGGTGTGAAGAAAGAAACAGCAAACCCAATCCATAAATTACTTTTCAAGTACTGTGTGTGCTAAGATTTTAAATTAGCATTAACAAAATGCTTTTACATTACATTGACAAAGCCGGGGCAGATAAGCCTAAGATAAAAGTCAATGACAGCTGTTACACCCCCTCTTTAGAGAGTTCTAGAACAACTGAGATGATCTTAACTAAGAGGCACAACAAGTTCAACTGCTTTTTCTTCAGCTTTCAACCTTTGGAGCTCAGTTTCGTCCCAGTATTTTCACTTTCACACCCTGTAATACTTGCAACCTGCCTTGGTTTTTTGATGGTCAGCAAACAATTGTCTTTCGAGTTACATTTCAAACAATGTACACAAAGTTTTAAATAGTGAAAAAACCTGTCTCCTCCAACTGTTAAAGCATATCTGGGGATAAAGAGAAATGACAATAATGTTTTGACATGGGTTGGTTGTTTGGGTTTTTTTTTTCCCTAAGCTAACAATTTCAGTGTTTTTAAAAGGTGGATACTACGCCAGTCCATTTGCAGGTTAAAAAGAAGAGAAAAAAACAGAAGGGAGAATGAAACTGCTGCAAAACCCAAAACTGCACAAATGGTTTAGCAGAAAAATCTGCTTTCTCAACTTTGCCTCTAAGACTGATGCTTTAAAATTTTGAAAGCTGAACGCATACTGTAAGAATTAAGGTAATCACACCTCCCCCAGTGAAACCCTCCTATTTATTACAAAGGCCTAACTACCCCAACCACACATAAAGTAGCCACTAAACTACTGAGCACTTTGTGGATACTCATTATAGTACCTCCTCCAAGCTGAAGGACATACCGAAGTTTAGGCTCCCCTCCTCAGGCAGGAAAAAAGTGTTAAACCCAGGCCTCCGTTTATCTGGTAACACCAGCGTTTTCCCACTGCAAGGTGTCACCTCCATAGGGCCAGGGGCAGGAGAGAGGAGCACTATGGCCACAGCCCTCGCCGTGAAGAGTGGAAAGCTAGAAACCAGAGCTGTGGAGGAGGTGAAAGAGGTTTCCCGGTGCAATAGGAGCTGAGGGAAGGCAACCAACCACCCTCCCCGGACGAGGTGAAGAAGGCCGAGCAGACAGTCCCGGGCTGGCAGAGCCCCGCTCGGCGCGCCCCCGGTTACCTGCCGCGGCCCGTCGCCATGGCCGCTCCGCCGCGGCACAGCGGCCGGCTTCGCACCGGCGGTGGGGAGGGAAGGGAAGGGAAGGAGTGGGCACTGCCACCTCCCGTGGTACGCCCCGGGGCGGGGTGGGACGGCGCCAGCCTGAGGGAGGCGGTGCCCGGGAGCGCTGGCTGGGGGAAGGCGGGGCTGGGTTCCCGAGCACGCCCGTGTAGGACACTCGGGAAGCGTTAACGCCCCGGGGAAGGGCAGCGGTGTCGCCATGAGCAGTCTGGCGGCTTCCACGCCCCACAGTGAGCCCAGAGCTCTCGGGCACTGCGTTCTCGGGTCTCAGAATCACAGAATCAATTAGGTTGGAAACCTCTGAGATTATTTAGTCCAAACTGCGAGCAAACACCACCTGGTGTCAATTAGACCACGGCACTAAGTGCCAAGTCCAGTTTTTCCTCCAGGGGCGGCAGCTTCATCAACTCTGTGGGTAATCCATTCCAATGCTCAATCACCTTTTATGTGAAGAAATTCTTACTAATGTCCAACCTAAACCTACCCTGGTGCAACTTGAGGCCATTTCCTCTTGTCCTATCTCTTACTAATTGGGAGAAGAGGCCGACCCCCAGCTGGCCACAGCCTTCTTTCAGGGATTTGTAGAGAGTGGTAAAGTCCCGCTGAGCCTCCTTTTCTCCAGGCTAAACATCCCCAGCTCCCTCAGCCGCTCCTCATCAGACTTGTTCTCCAGACACTTCACCAGTTTCGTTACTCTTCTCTGGACCTGCTCCAGCACCTCAGTGTCCTTCTTAAATCGAGGGGCTTGAAACTGAACTCAGTACTCAAGGTGTGGCCTCAACACTGCCAAGTACAGTGGGACAATCACCTCCCTAGTCCTGCTCACCACACTGGTTTTGATACCTACCAGGAAGCCATTGGCTTTGGCCCCCTGGGCACACACTGGCTCATGTTCAGCCGCTGTCGAACAACACCCCCAGGTCCTTTTCCACCAGCAGCTTTACAGCCACTCTGCCTCCAGCCCGTAGCGCTGCCTGGGGTTGCTGTGGGCAGGACCCGGCACTTGGCCTTGTTAAAGCTCATGCCGTTGATCTCGGCCCATCGATTTAGCCTGTCCAGATCCCTCTTGCCGTCTCTATCCGTGGAAACGTCAACTGCATCGCTTTAACACAGCAATGTGTGCAAGACCAAGAAAAACATGCACAAAAACACAGCTTTAAAAGGGTGACCAGGACCGCAAGCGCCGCGACCAGTCCCGCCCCGCACCCCCTGAAACGGGACGGGACTCCCCGCCTGCGGAGGGTGGGCTGTGGCGGCGCCGGGCATGGCGGGCGCTGTAGTGACCTCGCTGGGAGCCGCTTCCGGCGGCGGGCGGGAGAGGGAGCCCGTTCAAACTACTGCTCCCAGCGTCCGCCGTCGCCACTCGCTGCTCCGCCGTCCTAAACATTTCCGCCGGGGCAGCGGCCAGCGGCGGTAAAGGGTCAAGTGGGCTCCTGAGCTGGGGAAGTGGCCGCTCGGGGTGGGAGGCTGCCGGGGCACTTGTCCGAGGGTTCCCCGGGAGAGCGGTGGCGAGCGGCACAAACTTTCTGTTCGACTCGGCTGCCCCGGCCGTGCCCCTTTGAGGGCGGTGGGAGCCGTGCCTGGGATGCTGCCCGGGGCGCTGCCCGCCTCCCTCGGGCGGAGCTGCGTGGGCCGCTGGCTGCTCGCCACTCGCGGGTGGGCGCTCCTGGGGACCGGGACCGGGACCGGGACCGGGTCCTGCTCCTGCCTGAGGTGGCGGCACCAGCCCCCGCTGCTGCTCTGGGCCGCCCGTCAGAGCATCGGGACGCAGGCGGGAGGGCTGAGAGCTGAAAAACCTGGCGGTAATAGCAAAGATGTGTCCGTGCAAAGGGCGCTGAACGAGGAAACGCTGGTGTCGGCGGCTCAGAAAGGTAAGGCGGGGAATGCTGTGTGCTGCTCAGAAGGGCTGGAGACAGTTCCTTCTGCAGCTGAAGTTTGTAGCTCCAAACCTCAAGTATCTAGAAAAAAAAACTCAGCACACCCAGTCGGTTTCTTTTCACGTCGTATTGTTTGGAGCAGCTGTTATATTTCTGTGTATGCATTGCACAATCAGAACAAATTATGTGACTTCGTCTAAACAGCCTGTTGATTTAAGTCATTATCAGGCCTCTTGTTTTCCATTTCAGAAGGAAAACCTCTCACATGCAGCCTGTCTGTAGGACTGTTGAAAAGTTCACCTCCAACAAAATTGTCAAAGCTCTACATGTGATAGTATTTTCTTTATGGATTGCCTTCTCTTTGGTTGGTCTCATTCACCTCTGTGAAATGTGGTTACTGTAGAATTAGCCTCAGAAATTTTATAATTTAAAATGGCTTATGAAAAACACCTTCAACTGATTAGAAAACTGCAGGAGAAATAGTTATTAACATTTTCTCCATAACTTGTACTCCACTGAAATGCACGTTTTATCACTAAAAGATAGTAGTCTCTTTCCAAGTACTCAAATATTTTGAAACAGAGAATCTCATGTGACTTATTTTGCAGTGTGTGCTGACACTTGTACTTTAGATCAAAATTGAAAGATAAAAACTAATCAGATAAACAGCAGTTAATTATGTTAATAAATAAAATACGTATTTTGGTCCAATATTCCCCCTTTTATTGTTCTATTGATTGCTAATTCATTAAATCAGTTATTTTTAGTATGTGCAATTGATAAGCTTTCACTTTTTTATCTTTACTTCTCCTTTTCTTTGCATAGGGATTGCAGTGATTGTGGTTTAGGTGGTAGTTTGAATACTGCAGTGCTAAATACCTCATTAGTTCCTAAAAAATCTGGCTCTCACGTACCCAAAAAGTAGCAGTAATTGCTACTTTGGATCTTGAAAACATCTAGCAAACAGAAATTAATAAGGCTTAACACAGAGAGTAAACATGCCCTGTACAATATAAGAAATGTTCCACGATCTCTTTTACAGTGATGGGGCATTATGGAAACTGTTACTGGAATTTTTTCTTCTGCCGAAATGTTATTTGAGCTGTAGACTAACAGAAGAGCATTTATGTCAGAAAGTCATACAAGTCTTATTGTCCAAGGTTGTAACTTCTGGTCGTTTTCTGTTTAATTTCAGTGAAAGAAGCTGGAAGAGACTTTACCTATTTTATTGTGGTGCTTGTTGGAATTGGTGTTACAGGTTACTTTTTTAAATTACATTCTTTATCATAAGACACTTCTCATTAATTCCATCTGGTTTGATATGTTTTCATTTCATCTGCTGTTGTTTCTGTTACAGGTGGTTTGTTCTATGTGATTTTTAAAGAGCTATTCTCTTCTTCTAGTCCAAATAAGATCTATGGAGATGCCTTGGAGAAATGCAGATCTCACCCTGAGGTTGGTTTTTGAACTTTAGTCGTAAATTTATGTTTCTTAGCAGTTATTGTCTCTCTTCAAGTCAAAACTTTGTGCAAGGCATCTCACAAGCTACGTGAAGACCCACGTGGCGCCTAGCAATTGTGCCAGTGCGTTTAGCTGGCATGGGATGGGTCAGCTCCAGAGCAGAGCCTGCGTTAGGAGAAGTCATTGCAAGCATTGAACCTTTGTGAACTGGCCTGCTAGAATCCAAGTGAGTGTGCCACAGCACAAAAACTGATGGAAATACAGTCTGCCATTCAGAGCATGTGCTTGTGTCACCATACAGAAAGTTTTAGGGACAAACGTGAGTGCCTGCTAAATTTAACACCTGAGTTCTGCAGGTCAGAGAGGCAATCAGTCCCACTAAGTTCGCTGCCTTTTCTCAGCACGCTCATTCTATTGTGAGACTTGGCTATGGTTCTGTCATTCTGTGAGGCACTGCACTGACATTTAGGAATTTAAATTCTTCTTTTGAAGCACAATTAGCATTCCTGTGGGTAACAGGAAAAGAGGTGGAGAACAGTCATGAGATCACACAGTCATCATAGCTAGGTATAAACAAATATCAATGTAAAGCTAGATTTTAAAAAACACTACTTCAGACAAAAAATCTTTCAAACAAGGTTACCACAAATGCCTTTGAGGATAACCTAGAACTGAAGTGACAAATTGTTGCTAGAATAAAAATGAAGGTTGCTTTGGAACAAGTTTGTAGAATTAAAACTTCTTTCCAGTACTTGCACAGTAAAACTTAACCTCCCTTTCTGACCAAATTTAAAGTAAGTTTATGACTGAGTTAATCTACTCTGACTTTATAGGTCTGAAAAAAAATTACTGAATTTCTGATTCAGTAGTGTTTGTCAGAGAATGTGAAGGGGAATACATTTGCACTTTAAACTTCAGAACACATTCTCTTGGAGGATACATGAGCAAATACTTCATGCTTTTTTTCCTTTTTACACAGAATATCAGTTTACACGTCTTCATCTCAGAGAACAGTACAAATGGAAGATATCAGTAGGATTTATTTTAGACATTTAATATGGGACTGTAAAAAAAAGGACTGGAATACAGAGGAATTTTCCTTAAACTGTTCTCTTTCATAAACTTTTCTATTCTCGACATGTTAGATCCTCTGGGGGCATTTTGTTAAAAGAAGATGCATTCACAGCAGAGGCATGAGCTGATACTGGAATGTATCTGTCTGTTTGTATGTGATCCCTTCTGACAACTCAAACCTCTTTTCTCTTGTAGATAATTGGTGTTTTTGGTGACTCTATCAAAGGTTATGGAGAGGCAACAAGAAGAGGAAGACGACAGCATGTCAGGTACCCCTTGGTGCTTGCCCCATAAAGACATTAGTTTTTGCACAGCAAAGATATTTTTGGGTCACAAGTTAGATCTAGAGTGATGTACTGTATGTGACATATCCCATCACTTTTGATTGAACATAGAAGTTTTTTGCAGTACCTCTTGTGTGCCATGCACCACTAAGTGCAGTGTACATACAATATAAAATGCCTATTTTGAGTGCCTCTAAACAAGCAATGGTCATCATGGTAAACATAGAGCTGGTCTCTCCAAAAAATAGGATGACTCTGAAGAGAGTGGTACAGAGGCCTAGGCATGCATGGGGGGAGTAGGAATCCAAAGTTTACAGCTTGAAAGTATTCTGAGCTGATCTGCAGAATGCTTTTTGGTTCTTGAGGCCACATCTCTACTGTGTATTTAACAGAGCATCTATTACCTAAACCTTTCATGAATGTGTCTACTTTTTACTTTCCTTTTGAAAGAAACAACAGAACTATATCTTACAAAATGTAAGTCCTCCCTGCTTCTCTATTGGGTTCTTTGGCTGGAATATATTCAATGAGGTTTCATATAAGGTGAGACACATAAGCCCAGATATATGGCTTGAACCATGAAATTGAGATTTTTTATTTTGTCTGGAGGAAAGTGACTTTTACTGGTTGAAGCTTTATCTCTTCACCAGACTCTGTGAAAAAGTGTTTCAAGTGAAGCTGCTAAATGAAATTGATACGCACAAACATTTTAAGCACGTGTCTGTAAATAAGTAAATGTATTATGAATCAGCTTTCCTAGTACTTAATTTCCATCATTTTGAATGCCTAGTATTTTAAATAAATTTTTGAACTGAGAACTGTGTAAGATTGTAGTTTGCATCTGCAGTATAAGGATGATCTTAAATATCTCAAAAATCTACAAGATTTTTTTGTGTGTGAGCACCTTGAATGTAAATTTACTGAAGTAAGGCTGTTCATTCATATTTGTTCTCTCAACCCATCATGTCACTTTAAACTGTATTGGAAGTTAAATTCGCAGTGTGTACCTGGTCATGACTGATGGAAATAAGAATTTGGTGGTAAACAGAAGTTAGTAATTTCAGTAGGAAACATAAACTGGCACCAGAACTCTCATGGGCCCATTAGTTTCCCAAAGTGCTCACTGTGAAAATGATGTGTTATTTATTTAATACTTGAACATAACCCAACTCCAGTGTAAATACCAGCATTTAGGCTGGAGATCTCATATCAGTGCCAAAGTTACACAATTATTGCCAAAGTAAGTAAAGCACATAGTAAGCTGTTTGTTTTTATGTGGTTTAATCAACATGATAGTTAATTTGAAAAAAACATGCTGTGTGTGTTTTGCCTTGATAATTTAGTTTAAGTGCCTAAAAAAACTCTGGAAGTCTTGATGTGGGGTCCCTTTCTAGACGTCACGCTCCAAATCTGGGGTTTTTTTTAGAATAAATACAAGGAATTTCCATAGTCTTCAGCACTGGATTGCTTTTCAGTTTTGAGGAGAGGACATTTAAGCATTTCATCTCTTAATCCTCAGCAGCTAATTAGCTCTTCTAACTCCACTAGTCCTTAGGCACTCACAGTAAAGCTTGAGAGGAGCAGTAGAGAAGGAACCCAAGGTAGCATAAAGACACCATCGGAATACGCTTTCTTACAAAATAAGTAAGCAACTCCTCTAAGTAAGTTTTAATTTGAGGTCTTAACTAGCATATAATCTGTGTCCGTGCTGGGTGGTTGGGTTTTTGTTTTGTTTTGCTGTTTTTAGTCACATTGAATACGTAAAGGATGGACTGAAACATATGCGTTTGAAGTTCTATATTGAGGGCACTGAATCAGGGAAACAGGGAACAGTCCATGTGGAAGTCAAAGAGGTATGTACAATTGCTTGATATACCTGACAAGCTTAGTCTTGAATTTAAACTACCAGTGAGAAAAAAACACTCTGAAATATTTTCTTTTCAGAATCTTGAAACAGGAAGATTCGAGGTCCGCTATATAATTGTGGATGTTGAGACCTATCCGAGAAGAACCATTGTCATAGAGGACAACAGATTGCCAACAATCAAAGCTGCTGCCTTCTCTCACTGAGCACTGGATAATGTTGGTGTAGCCAGTCTACGTGTGAATTGTGTGGTGTTGCCAATTGTGTGTCGCAACTTCAGGGTTGTGTTACAGGAAGTAGCCTGTCAGGGCCTCCACTAAGGACTTTTGATAATAACAGATATGGGATTTACAGTGAAGCCAATGAAGTCTGGTAGAGCTATCATGACAGATATTCTTGACATAGGAAAATAATGCTTCCTAATAAACACTTTAATGCTGGATAATACTTCTGCACACCTAAAACCGGAGTTTTCCAAGGATACGGAGTTTTTTTGGATACTTTTGTAGGTAAGAAGGTAAAAAAAGAATGTTAGTGATGCAAAAGAGATCTAGCCCAAAGGCATGTAAGGATAGGAATGGTGGAGGTACACACCCATGACAAACAACTGAAGATAAAGACTTCAATATTGGTGTCTTCTAAATAAATTACCAGCAAACAGAACATCACTACCATCTGCTCTTTCCAGTGTTTGCCATGCTGCTCCACATGGTTGTAGCAAAGTGGGGATTGGTCTGTTATCCCAGGCAGCTAGTGACAGGACAAGAGGACATGGCCTCAAGCTGTGTCAGGGGGGATTTGGGTTGAACATCAGGAAAAGTTTCTTTACTGAAAGTGTGGTCAGTGGTGGAGTCACCATCCCTGGAAGTGTTCAAGGAATGACTGGATGTGGCACTTAGTGCTGTGATTTAGTTGACATAATGATATTTGGTCAAAGGTTGGACTCAATGTTCTTGGAGGTCTTTTCCAATCTTAGTGATTCTGTGATTCATTGAATATAGCTGTAGTACTTGACAGTCTTCTTCCCTTTTGATCACCTCCCTCAAGATCATCACTCCCACAGAGAAAAGAGAAACCACAGTATCCGTAATTAAGTCCTGACTTTCTCATACTTCTGGTTGGTGACATGGGCTGTACCCCTGGATGAATCATGTAGCACAGGTGGTGTTTTTACCGTGCAGTGCTAGTTACTCCTGTTGGCAAAAAGCCATATTTATAGAGGGGCTTTTTATTTCTAGAAGTGTTCTGTAACTTCAGGAGAACATTTGGTATTTCCTTTAAAGTTGCCTCTTCTGTGGAATAACCAAAGTGTCCCGGAAGTATGGTATTCATCATACTTTGTTTTTAAGCTCTGACATCAGAATGCTAGCTAAATGCAGTGGTAAGAGAGATGGGCACACATGAGAAAATGTTCCTGAAGCTAAATGGTCATTGAGATCTTCACTGGTGTCTCTTTAAGAAAACTGTTGAGCTCTGAATATCATCACCTTCAAAATGCTTTGAAAACCACAATATTCCATTTAAACTTCTCTCTTTCCCACTTTGCCTGAATCTACATGTGATAAACACCATGTGGTTTATCAGGGTGTGTCCTCCATCCATAAAGTGCTCCATATTATTTTCTTTTACTGCCTGCATCACCTTGCTAGCTAAGCAGATTTACCAGGATGCTTCTCTATATTTTAAGAATGGGGGACACAACTGCAAAGGACACCACTTCTCCTGTGTTGTGAAAAAGCTGAGAATATGCTTGATAAAATGAAGACAAAACGTAGCAGAAGAAGTCCACCTTTATCTGAGCTTAGATATATTAGTGTTCTTAATTTGAACAAATGACAAATACAAGGCTCAAATGCTTTCCAATCTCACTGGAGGAAAGCTTTTTGGAATCCTTTTTCTAGGAATATCTCATCAGTGAAGAAAAAAGAACTTCATAGCTTGATTTATCACCTTTGTACTAGCTAGATACCTATCACCAGCAAGATTATTTAAGCCCCATGAAATTTCAGGAGTATTAAAGCTTTATAGGGATGTAGGTTGTCTGCAGAAAAAAAGTTAAAACATTTTTTGCTAACAGAAGTCTTACGACTTCTGTCATAAGAAGAACTAATCACTGCTTTTCATATTCCTTCTGAGGCTGAAGTTCTGTTGGTCTTTAGGGACCAGGCTGACACCCATGCTTACAAAATTTTCTTAAATTTTGTTTCATGCAAACATATGTGGAGACACCTTAATCAAAATTAGGTGAAGATTAGTTGAGCAAGACATCTGGAATAGAGAACATCGATCTCTTCTGCAGTATCACTTTTCCTGGTGGTAGTTTGCACTAAAGGGGAACAGCTACATTCACTGAGTTTAAACATAATGATTTAGAACACCCCTTTTGTAATTCTGAAGACTGTTAGCCTCAGTTTTCCTTGTGAAGCTGCCCCTGCTTCACTGGATCGTTGTGCTACCAGTAAGTCAGGCGGAGATCCTTCTTCATGGCAGGCAGCTCAGTGTTCCATCCTCTCACTGGAGGATGTTAGGCTGGGGAGACAGCAAAGTAATTGAAAGTTTCACCTTCTGTTGTCGGTAAACATAAGCAGCAACCATTTCACTATTTCCTCTTTAAAGCTCTTGCTTCTTTTTCTCTTGGGAAAAGACAAAATTACAGCATGTGCCAGTTACTTTCTGATGTAAAAGTGTCATGATTTTGTTATTAAAGCATTGGGGAAAAAATCACTGCCAGTAAGTCAGAGCCAAAGCAATGACATTTTCATGGAAATTAAACACATTTTCCAGAGTTCAGTTTTGATTGTTGCAGAATTAATAAAAATATATATTCTTAAAACGCCTCTCTCCTTTAGGAAATGAAAATGTGTCGCTCACCAGTGAAAGGTTGTTTTTCCAGAAACACTGTGTGGCAGACTACTCAAAATGTGTTTTAGGTAGGTGTACAACTTGGTCTTAACTTTCCCACCTCTACATTCATTTTTGTGGATGCCAAAGCTTGTGTATGCAGCATAGGCAGCCAACATCCTTAGAGCTGGTTGGTGGGAATAATGTTACTATGTCATCTCCATGACCTGTGTTTGATTCTAGGTCCTGTGTGTGCTTGCTGTATAGTGACAAAAAGAAATATCCCTCGAAGAAATTAACTCGGTGGAAATTGTAAAATATCAAAAAAATCATTGCTCTTTTACTAAGCTTCAATAAACAGAAGCTCTTTCAAAGAAAATGTAGTTTTAGACTGGGGAGGAAAAGTTGTGTTGTGCATGACTGAGTTTAAAAATAACCTTGATACCTAAATATTTCCAGCATGGAATTCAACAACTGATTTAGGCTATGGAGTCATGATCTTAGAAATGGCTGCAAATAAATGCGTGTCTGATACAAGAAACTTCAACAAACTAGCAGAGAAGACAGGAATGTGAGTAAGACAATTACTGTATCACATGCCAGCTGCAGAGATAAAAAGCCAAAGAAGATGTACTGGGAGTTTCCACAAGTAATTTCAATTCACTTTGCTCTCGGTCTCATTCCCTATCGCAAGGAGTGCTATCCACCCTAATACTTGTGGGATTATTCCAGTGTGTATATTGTCAGCAACCTAGCCTGTTACAGATTGTGCCCAAGCAACATTGAGGACACATTTTGAGTCCAAGCCCACTTTTAGGATTCATTGCAGCTTGTAAACTGATGGAAATACATAAAGGAAGCACAGAGATTGGAGAGAAAATTTTAAGGAAAAAAAGTTGGAAGGGGCAAGCTTAAAGGTGACAGTAAGGGCTCGTAACTGGTCCCTGTATATGGGGCTGTGGAGTCTGCTTGAAGACCTGGAATACAGTTGGTGCTGGAAAAACAAAAATTTGAAAGCAAAAAGATCCTCCTCTTTTTGAGAGGGGAAAAAAGGCTTAGTCCCTTGAGAGATGTTCACTTGCTCCGAATAGAGAATAATAGAACTCCAGTAGAAATTTTCCTTAGGCATCTGCAAATGTATATTGTTATGATACACAGTGATTCCAAACAGTACTATAAATAATTGAACAGCAGAAGTATTTGATAGTTTTTCTTAGTAAGTTCTCAGGGTTTTTTATTCTATATGTGTTATGTAAAACAATCTATAGGAATTATAGAAAAAATGTGAATTAATGCCATCCTGTATTCAAATTCAGTGTATTTATATATTTTTAATTATTTATAGTTAAAAGTTTGAAATATAGCAAAAATATTTTGCAATTTAAGGAAGCAAAGGAAACAAAAACAAAAAAACTTTTTGAACTCTTGTGGTTGTCCTGGGAGGAATATGCTATATATGATTCCCTTCATCTCATATATGTTATTGTGGAACATTTGTAACTCAGCAAATAAAAATATTAAGCACAAATACCAGTTTCAGTAAAATAGATCAGTGTGAAAAGTCTCTGTTTGCCTCTCAGTGTTCAGTATCAAACTACTGCATTTCGTTTTAATATCCATGTAAAAAAGTTATATGAGTTATGGGAAAAGCATAGTAAGGGAGGGATGCCTTCACCTGCTCCAGCCCACAGCCATCCTGTGGCAGATCAGCCTTGGCCAGGACCCAGAGCTACTCCCCTCCACGGCAGGATGGGGGTGGAAATGGGGACCAGCAGAAACGAGAAATCTTGGGGGTTGTGATGAAGACAGGGAGATCACTTGCCACTTGAGTTGCAGGTGAACTAAACTTCAAAATGAGCTCAATTTATTGCCTTTTGCCAGTGCTGCTGGCCAGAGCAGCAGCGTGGGCAGCGTGCTGCAGCGGTGAGCACCCAGCAGGGTTGGCAGCAGTGGTGTCTCTACTTCCAGATCACGTACAGGCGTCTGCCTCCACATCTTAAAACCTCTCAGTACTGTGCTGGGAAACCTTTCCAGGATAATCGTGTTTATCCAACCTCTATTTAATTACAATTCCCCTTTATCAGAATCACAATTATCTTCTCTAGCATGAGTTGCTGTCTTGTATTACGCCCCACTATTAACTCTATTAACCTTTTATCCAAGCACATTTTTACCTTTTATGGGAACTGGGTTGTTTTTCAATTTCAATCCTAATTCTTCTTTTTTCCATTAAAAACATAACGAACAGCCATAACAACATTTTATTACAGTTACACACATACTAAATCATAGCTATATTCCCTGAGATATGATTTGCTTCATTAGTGCTACAACCTCTGTAGAGGAGCTGGAAGTGAATTGCTATTTTGTACGCTGTCTGAGGCCATGCATTATCCTGTGTTTTAATAAAGTTAAGATAAATCCCAGTGTTGGAGTGCAGATTTGCAACATGCCACCGGCTGCTTTTTGGTGTGATACCTGGCGAAGTCCAGATGCCTTCCCCTCCTCTGTGTGGCTGCAAAGCCACCACATTTGGGGGTTTGACACTGGTAAGGATAATAGTGGTGGAGAGAAATAACTGAGACATCTTAACATTTAAAACAGCAGCTTTCTGTTAACTACCTGGAGCATAAAAACCTCATAATAACTGAGGTTATTAACCTCCACTGTTTTATTAACCACAACTGTTTTTCCCTAAAAACATCCATGAAAAATGTCCTGCTGTGCTAATTTTTTTGTATTCTACACATTTATTTTCCTTGAATTTCTCTTTTAACACCTTTTTTGTGGGGAGTGCTGCTGGCTTCTGCATATATTTCTCTTTTCCTTCAAAATATAGTGCTTAACATCTGTCTGCATCTCTTCTTTACCAATAGGTAATTTCTCAGAATAAAACCTAATCTCCCTCAACTTCTCATCGTAAGACATGTTTTCTAGACCCTTCACCAGCTTCATTGCCCTTATACATATATAGACCTATGCATAAAACCACTATAAATATATAATGTGGAGCATATGTGTTATATAATGTATGTTACATAGACAAAATAATACCTATCTATATATATATTTATGTTCTTGACTTCATCTTGAAAGCTTTTCAGGTCACATCAAAATAAAGCAGCTTCTGGGGCCATTTCAAAGCTGACACCTTCCATTACTGACCAAGTCATGCTGCAGAGCTGGTCTCCAGGGATGTTCCTGAGATCACTGTAATCCTCGTAATCCACATGGAACTAACAAGTCTTGAATTCTGGGTGGTGGGTCTGATTGACACCTTCATTTTTAACTGATATCCAGCACCACGTCCAAACCTCCGATGACTGAAGGTACAAAAGCTCCAGACATTTCTCAGTGGCAAATACTTCAAGGTGAATTATGAAGAAATCAGATAAGCAAAAGGATGTAGCTTGTGCTATGATTAGAGCCAGTCAATTCTAATCTCTTCTGTAGTGAGTGAATCATGATGGCAGTTCCTTCTTGATAACCCATCCTGCATTGTAAAGGCCAGTAAAGAAGTCCTGCATTTGCTGGTGGTTTTCAGCCTTTGGGATGGAATTAAAAGTGGAAGTATATGAACATGGCTTTGGTTTTGTAAAAACATGCATTTTTCATGTGGGAGGTATTAATCCTAAAGCATCTGCCAGTGTCACAGTCAGCCCCATTTACTCGCAGGCTAAAGCCATCATTATGTACTACTCACACAAGAGATGTGACATAGGGACTTCCTTTTCACGGACGACTGGCTCTATGCTTCCTAAACAAAGTGTTCCTATATAATGTCTCCAAAATAATTACCTACCACAACATAAATGTCAATACATACACAAAATCAAGGAAAAACTAATACTCTAAAAAATGAAACACCAAGAAAACTATATGTATTCCATGGACTGAAATCAATGGTTTTAGATTTATCACACTTCTATGAACTTTACCAGGTACTGCTGTAACTGGTGAGCAGTCTTGCTGTGTGAGAGCATTAAATACTCTGCTATGTGCCCATTTGGATGTGGTTACACTGCTGTCCCTTGACACAGAGTTCAGGAGCAGCCAGCACACACACATCCCTGTTGAGGTCATTGTGATGACTTTTATAAAGGGTTCTGCTGCTGTGCCAGCTGGTGTCCTGCTCGTGGGAGTCTCCAGCTTTCAAATGGCAGACATCTGATGGCTTTCTAAAAATACATTCTACTCAGTCTTGGAGCCCTGGGGAAGGTTCTTGTCTCTAATTCATCTCTTCTCAGGGAATAAGCGGACGTTTGCTGGAGGCCAACTGCAGGCTGGTCTTTTAGACCTCTGCGTACCACACATGTCCCTCAGGCCATGCCTTCTGCAGCAACTCCATGCAGATCTCACTGGGATTTTAAAGACAAGAAATAACATAGATATTTTTGGAACTGCCTGTACATTACTGCTGCTTCATACAGGGTTATGTGAAAATCACACTTTCACACTGAAATAATTTACTTAGTAGAAATAAGGACATGTTAGTAATGATGCAGAATTTTTTTTTTCATCACACACATGGGTAATGAACACAGAGGTGAGACTCAGAAAATACTGATTCTATGATAAATTCTACCACTCTTTTCTTCTGTGGACCAGGAGTGAGTATTTTTGTCTTTCTCTCTGCTATAATAATCACCTGTCCCAAACATTGTGAGAATTGGGTAAGGAACTGAAGCTGCAGACAGCCTGGGCAGGTAAGCAGGAGCCCTCAGAACAAAACAATGAGTTTGAGGAACCCAGAGGGATCCATTTTCAGAAATCCTTGATTTCTAAACACATTTCAAGTAAGTACTTGAAAACATTTTTCCTGGAAGAAGATCTCATCACTTCTGTCTATTAAAATGATGAGTAAAGAAATTGTTAGATAATATGTCACAACATTAAGGAAACAAGCACTAATAATCTTTCTCTCTGGCCTCTAAAACATCCATGATTGTATAAGAAGTTTCATAGGAAACTGATGATATTAGCACTGATAATGAAGGGTCAAAGTATCCAGTAGCCCAAGCCTGGTATTTCTGGACATCCCACACGCCTGCACTGCAATTAATCTCTAGTTTTAGTGAAAAAGTCTTCAGACTTGAAAGAGAACATGACCAGAAGCAGAAGCTCACTTTTAAACTCTGGTTAAAAAAGACAGCAAACCAAAGAGTTTATGCATAGCAGAGCAAAACCCATCACTTGCGGACAGTATGAAATACTTTACACATATGAAGAATAAAATATATTTCTCTGAACTGGATGCAGCTTTCTTATGATGCAAACAGCAGCCACAGCACCATGTGCTGTGAGTGGGAGCACATACATCACTTCACAATATAAATGGCTACTCGGCTAAAAGCCACAAAGTTGAGAGCAGATCTTCATTCTCACACGACAAAAGTAAGAGGTGCTGCAGAAAGGATTGAGCTTTCCTAACAATGAACTGGGAACTTCATCAGGAGATGATAAATAGTAGTATCCTAAGCCTATTCACCTTCCTTTTTTTCACTTCGTACAGCATTCCTTCTACAATCTTTCTGGATTTTAAGAAATGACAATAACCATCAGTAAGTCCTTTAGCTGCAGAGTGCAGCTCCCGCAGCTTTTGCCATAATTTGTAGTTTAGCGCCACCTTCCTAGACACAAAAGAATGGCAGCTTTGCACTGCCAGAACGTTTGGCTTGAAAGCCTTAGAACAAAAAGGAAAGTGCAAAGATAGGTGATTATTTCTGTATCTGTTTTAATTACTAGACCTTTTTAACAATAAGATAGCATTCTCTGTCCTCAGCAATTTTTGCAGCTCATCAGTTTTCAGAAACCATCCCACAGACTAGTGCTCTCTTTAGCACTTCAGTTAGGGCTCTACAGCTCTGGCTCTGTGCTGTCACAATTTCAGGATCCATCACTTCTGTTTTCAAGCCATGAAAATTGAAGTTTCTAATGTAAACTGCATTTTATGCTGAATATAGCGTATTTTAATATTTAAATATTTTAATAGTTAAAAATGAGCTTGTGGATGCTTGATAAGAACATGGTACTTTCACTCAACATTCATAGGGAACAAGTTTCAACCTATTTTCTGCCCTTCATGGTAAATAGCTGTTAAGGAGAGAGTTTCAATGCCTCACTGAAAAACAAACAGAATTGGCAATGGTAGTGTGTAGCCTTATAGTCCAAAATATGAGTATTTTCTTCCATAATCCAAGGAGCTGATAAGAAAAATGGTAAAGGTGACATGGGTAACTGACCTGCACTGGTGTCAAAGACAAACTCATACCTCAAAGAAAATTCATGCAAAGCATGTAGGTTTTTTTTTTTTAATTCATTCTTTAATTTTCCCTTTCTGTGTGTTCACCAGCATGCCCTCACTTGCATGAGGTATGTCTAGGATCAGCTACCCAAGAATAAGCTTAATCACAAAATTACAGTCACCCCCTGCAAAACCTCCCTCTAGGCTGAGCTCGTTATCTTGTGACCCAGAAGCTGCAAATACCCACCATGACATGACCTGTTTTGCAAAATTCTCACATATTGATCCCTGAAAACAATCAAGAGGTCTGTGTACTTGGTGTTTGGCTTGGTGCTTCCCCTCAGCACTGTATGAGGGAGTCCCTGGAGGTGCTCCCTAAGATGTGGTCACAAAATTCTGGGTGACACATCACCATCCTCCGTATGTTTCTTGGGACAGTCCAGTGGCTAAGCCACTCACTGCCATGTTGGATACTGAAGCTGCATCCCCTGTTAAGCCTTTGCTTCCCTCTCTGCTTTGTTCACCAACTAGAAAGCATTTTTGATGTGGGGGAGACCTCTTTGGCATTTTGTTCCTTCATTTTTTTGCCTGTGCAACCACTCAAGTGTCATTTGGCTGTGAATGTAAAACAACTCCTCATTTTTGTGTCTTTGAAGGAAGAAAAAAACCCATGATATTACATATTGAGCAACATTTTCCCTGCTAGGGATCCACCCTTCTATCACACACTTACTTTCCCAGAATTGGTACCTCAGTGGCAAATGATGGCAGTTTTAATTAAGGCAGTGAGTTGAGGAATGGACACTCAGTTAACATCTGGTGACTATGGGCAACAACACAGAGAGAAAAGCAGATGATAAGAAAGGAGCTGTAGGTGTCAACCTTTAAAATCTTCTCTGAACTCTGCATGTAAATCAGGTAAGTTTACTGGAGGCAACCTCAAGAAAATGCATGTGAATGAGTGTTTTAATGTGTATTAGTATAATTTCTTTACACTTTTGTCTGGATATTCTCATTCAGAATGTAAAAAAAAAAACCCATGAAGTGGCCTTAATTTAATTTATTTAATTTCCGAGGAAAGCTAAAGCAGATTGAATTAAGGAAACTGAAATTCTGGCTAGGAGTGTCCATGTAATACCTTTTAATGCAGTTTAATTCTTGACTTTTCAATTCGCATCTTTAGTTTGTTGAGGCTGCATTTCTAGTGCAGCCCTGAGAAGCCAAACATCAAGTGCGTTACTGAGAAGAATGTCATGATAGTGTGCAATGCTAAACAAATACATATTAATTTTTGTCCCAGTTAATGGATCATACAAATATTTCCGCAGACATTGCTACTCAATAGAGGCAACTGCATGAATACATGCAACTGTGTGCTCATATGGCACATATTTTTGATGCTTCTGTTAAAATTTGAATTTTACTATAATTGCGCCTGGAGTTTGCTTAGAAAACGTGTTATATCAGAGTATTCTTTCAATTGTATATGATATTTACCTTTGCAGAACTACTCATTTTTATGCAAACTTGCCCAGTGTAAACAGATTAACTCCTATTCAGCAGGGAAATTGGTTTTAGTTGTCTGTAATTCTCTGGCTGTACAGACATTCTCAGACACCAATCATTATGTCTAAAACCCCTCGGGGGTTCTCCCATATCAGATCCAAACCCGCCACAGTGTAGGACAGGTAGCTTAGTCGGAAAAACTATGGGGAGGACTCAAGCATCATGGCATTTTGCAGTCATAATATTTATATCCCCAGCTCATTAAGTGGATTTTGGTAGGCTCTGACTTCTCTTTGTAATACATTAGCTGTGTAAGTGAGCCAGCAGGTATCTCAGAGGTATTAGCACTAGATAACAGGCCCCTTACAGCTGTGGTCCATCAAAAGTCATAGTCCTGGCAAGCACAGCCAGCCAAGTAGGCAGCTGCCCTGAGCTGGTAGTACTTCTCTTTCTTCCTCCCCATCTTCCTTCACCCTTGGCATTGCTGGCAGTGTCAGAGGCCACCTAACAGCAGCACCTGAGGACTCTGGAGTATTGTGAAAGAGGAGCCTGGAGAAGGATCTGTGGGCTGCCCATGAGCGGGAGTTATGACTTCAGTCACTTTGATTTAATGCTTTTCTTCAGTGTAATCCATCTCGTCTCATGAACAACGATGAGAAAGTCAAAGTATTGTGAGCAGTGAGATATTTCTACCTTAAATGTACTGGCCTGGTGAAGACGTTTGCCAAGCAGTTTTCCATCTCTCAGGTAAGTGAACTTTGCAATAAGCTCCTGAGCATGATATTTGCATGAAAATCATTCCATTAACAACACTCTCTTTGTCTGCAGCTGCTGCACTTCAAATTTGATGGCATTGTGTGTTGTTAGAAATTTGAACAGAACAAAAAGCATACAGAGAGAACAGAAGGCACACAGAATTAGCAATTATTGTTTGATGAATACAAAGTGATAGTGCCAGCTATAAAAGCCAAAAAAGTTGTGCTTACAGTTCTTTAACAATTTGGAATTAAATTTTACACAATGAGCATCTGTTATCAGGTGATTTTCCCCCATGCTCCAGAAGCTTCAGTCAAGATAGTTTGCCCATTTCTGAGGCCAAGGCAGAGGAAAAAATGTATCACTGCTTTTCCTCTGCCTGATGTAAAGTATGAAGACCTATCAGCTCCAGCAACCACAGATTCGAAGTAGGGATTTTGGATTTGCCTGCAGGCAGTTTGTGCAGCAGAAATCTGCACTTTTATTCCCATGAAAATCCAGACAAATTTTCCAAAAAATAAAAAAGTGATGGTTGCACTTGTCTGCTTTGCACAAACCAAGGCCAAAGCCATCTGCCTATGGTTGTTCTCCAGCGACCAGGACAGGGCAGCCATCAAATGCCTTGGGGTGCTCAAGCTCAGGCACCGCAGGGTGACCATACTCCATGGTGCTGGGTCATATCCCTGTGGACATCTTGCTGGGCAGCAGGAGATCCCCTGGAGCTTTGTAAACAGCCTTTCTCCAGCATCTCACCCTTTCCTTCAGCATTTATAGCAAGCAACGGGGAATAGCTTTCCTGTGAATTGTAGGGCAACGAAAGTGCTGAACAGTTATAAAACAAGTGTCAGAAAATGACATCAGAGAAGAGCCAGTTGCAGTAAGATGCTGGAGACATGGCCTTTGTCTCCCTTGGTCTGTCACAACAAAATCTAAGTGTGGCTTTGGGTCATTCCTTCAAGCTGTAAATAACATTATAGGCATATTCTGACTTGTGGTGAGTGGTGGCAGAAAGAGGGGTTATACTGTGACTGCTTTGGACTACACATTCATTTCAGAGTGATTCCAGGGATAGAATTAAAATGTCATGGTATTTCTAGGAAACCAAGACACTGATTCTTGTCATAGTGTCAGTTTTAGCTCCATGGCATTCTGTATTCACAGCTACTAGAGACAACATAAAAATATTGCAAGATACAAAATAGCCCATTCCCCAAAGTGGAGCTAACTAAGGAAGTGAAGAACCGAATGGAATGCAAATCTTTTTGGATGCAGAGGACCCCAGAGCACCCATACTTCTGGGAATGACACCTTTAAGGAATTCATGGAACCAGATAAGTTCAGTCAGAACTATGCACTGTGCTTTCCTCCAGTGTGTTTCCACTGGTGGCGGGCAGAACAGCAACCTCCCTGCTCCTAATGGTCATTCTCCATTTGCAAAATACACAGGACACAGCCTGGGGCAGCTCACTGCCACACAGTGTTGGAAAGCATTGCCTAGAGCGGGTGGGTCTCTGGTGTTGGGGAATAGAAAAAACCAACCCCTGGAAAGCATCTGAATGTTTACTGAGGGCAAGAGCCAGCAAAACACCAAGCTGGCTGCAGTGCTCTGCCATTGTGCCCTGCCAAATGCAGCTTCACGGCCAACTGGGCACTAGGCCTCCCCTCTGGGCCTGGTGCTGTGGCGGTGGTCGTATGAGGGGACCACGTACTCTTTGTAGTGGCCATCTGCTGGCACCGAGCACAGGAGCAGGTGGAAAGGCTGCCTGCGGAGCGGGCACATTGCGCTCTGTCTGGCCCAGTGCTGGATGTAGGCAGAGCAGAACCCGTGGAGGCAGAAGGGCACATAGGCTGAGTCCTCAACATCTTCCAGGCAGACAGGGCATTGATGGGCTCCTCCAGGCCTGCCTGTGGCAGGTGGCTCATGCCGCTGTCCCTCGCAGCAGAGCTGCTCCCCTGCAGGTCTGGCTCAATGGTGCCAATGCCATGTCCTGCCAAGAGAGACATGAAAAGTGCTGGAGCTTTTCTGTTGCTGAGAGGAGAAGAGCAAAGAAAAGCCCAGAGAGCTGTGGGAATAGGGAGATAAGGGCCTTTTGAAGGGCCTGCTGGTGGGCTGGAAAGCAGCAGCAGCCACGGGAGCCACCCTGTGGGCTGACTAGCCCCAGGGTCTGCCCTGCACCCCTGGCTTCCCTAGGCAGGCTACACCTCGGAGAGGTGCCAAGGGAAACTCCTGTGCAGACCTCCGGGGAAAGCAGGCTTGGGCACAAGGCCCTGGGTAGGAGGAATGCATGTGGCCATGGTGGGAGAGGCTCTGTCTGGCGCTTGGCAGGAGCTGGGTTAGGGCAGAGAGATGTGGAGCCAGTCTGGGATGTGCAGCCATCTCTGCATCCCCTTGGAGGTGGGCTCCAGGGAGGGAGGGATGGCAAGCAGGAGGGGAAGCCCCCATGGATCTCTTAAGCACCTCCCCACCTTTCAAGCCGCCTGGGGCAAGACACCCGGGGCAAACTGTGGTGAGCTGTCGGGGGGATCTGAGAGAAGAGCTGGAGCCTCCAAGCCCCCAAAGCACCGTGGTCTTCACCAGACACCAGCTGGATTAACACAGGGCACGTGCCTTCAGGAGCTGGTCAGAAAATCTGGGCAATGCTTGGCGCTGCTGAAATCCCTGGCTCTCTGGTGGTATGTCTGGTCTCGGGGCAGGCACCAAGGATTCTACACAGCCCTGCGCAGCCAGGTAGAGGAGCAAGGAGTGCTGGAAGTGGGTTTGAGCCTCAGGGTCAATGTGTGATTGCCAGTGTACTAAAGACAGAGACCTGGAAAACAGGCACAATACAGCACGGGAGCCCTGGTGAGCTCCTGAGTGCCAATGGAGAAAGCACTCCACTCAGCTCCTCCAAGGGCTTCACTGAGGGAGAAGTTCCTGCTCCTTGACACTGAAGGGAAAGGCTCTGAGATGACAGGTGAGGTTGGAAGTGACCTCTGGAGGTCACCATGTCCAAGCTCCCCACTCAAGCTGGATCAAGATGTACAAATACAGGCATTAGAGTGAAGTTACTTGAGAGTAAAGAATTAAAGTTTTTATCCCATAAACTTTTTATCATATTCTGCCAGGTTCTGTCTTTTTGGTCCTCCTAGTGCCAGTCTGCAACTGAGTGATCAACAAAAAATACAGTTA
Organism: Aleadryas rufinucha; assembly: GCA_013397815.1. Lineage (NCBI taxonomy): Eukaryota > Metazoa > Chordata > Aves > Passeriformes > Aleadryas > Aleadryas rufinucha. The sequence continues at coordinate 172,974 of VZTH01002984.1, read as the reverse complement.
ATTGCTTTACTGGACACATGTCCCACCATATTCAGCATTTATCCTTCATGACCAGCAGCAGTTGTATGCTGTATGTGTTCATGAATTCTTCATCCACCAGTGCTGAAGGCTGTGAACATTCTCAGTGTAACTTTAAAATAGCCTAACACACACCCCAAGAAACTGGTGTTCCCACTCTTCTCTGTCTTCTGCTCTGACTTGCCCTGTTACTGCTTCCATGCAGAACTGATAAGAGCCAGGTTTCCCTGCCTGGGTCGCCGATGGCAATATTCAGCACCTGATGTACTCACATATATGTTTGTTAATTATTTCAGGGATACAACCATTTGTCTTTCTGCTACTGCCTGAAATTCCGTGGCCAATGACAACTTATTTTCACGCTTCTGTAAATAATATTCTTAGAAGCTATTAAAATTATTAATATTTACATTATTATTTTTAAAGTTATTACCTCTAGCACTTCAGAACCTAGTGAAGAACTGTGAAATATAAAACTTCTAAACTTTTCTATTTTCTGTCTACTCTGGAAGACCAGTAGGTCAATAACCTTTTTAATAAATGTAAATGGATCTCTCATTATCTGATATCCTGAGATTTTGAAAGTTTTAGTAGAATTCCTAGGTCCAACCTTACCTACTTCAAAAATTATTGTGTCCCTATATGTCTTTCTGTCTTCCTTGGGTCCTTGGTATCTCTTCAAGACAGGATGCATAAAAGAACTCTTCTTGTCTTCAGTTGTTTCAATGCAAACTCCAAAAAAGAAAGATTCTCCATAAGGAATAAATGTTACATTTCAAAGGACATTTTTAGATTTTACAACCCCAGAATTTAAGACTTTGAAAAAACATTACAATTTTAGGAAAATGGATCTTTATCAACCACAGCTTTTATGAAGTGGTTGTTTTGTTGTGTCGCAACCAAACACTGCCTATTCACTAATCATGGATTAAGCCTCTTGAAAAACATTTCTTATCCTTTTATTTTCCTTATTTATCTCTTTAGGCTTTGAATTACATGTCATTATGCTCTGATTTTCATCACAGTCCCAGAGCCTACAAACCCATAAATTGAGAATCTTGGATAAATCACTTGGCTCCAGAAATGGAAGATTTATGTGCATCTGTTTAAAAAAAGTAGCACTGCAAGTAAAAACCTATAAACTAAAGGGAAAGAAAAGTTTTTTACCTATTTCTAATCAAATTCAAGGAGTAGACAATAAAATAAAGTAGGAAAATGAGATTAGATACTTTAAGTCTTTCCTTTTTTTCTGTAAGAACTCTTGGTAGACAAGATGAGGATTATTTATAACTGCAAGTATAATTTAATTGTTTAATCTTCACTGTTGTGGTTCCACTGAGAGTTCCTAGTCACATGTGTTGGCCATGGAACATGGGTGTCTTGGAGGATGCACAGGGTAATGGAAATTGTATGGCAAGTCCTAAAGAAGTAAAGCAAGGCTTCTTACTTCATATAGAAGTACAGAAAGCCTAAGTTCACTTCTTCTCTGGAAGTGGAAAAACCTCTTCCCTTTGGTTGTTTCTTTAGAATTTATGACATTCAGAAGAAGTCTTGAGCTTAATGACAGCAGGAGGGATCGCATCAGCCCTACACAGTTATGTCTGCTGCCTCAGATCTGCTGATGCGCCATTTTGAGGGGGATTGATCACCACATAAGAAACAGTCCTGTGAATTATGTCTTTGCTTCAAAACTGTTTTGTGGTTATCTAATGCTTCCCACTACACTGCAGTGTTGCAATGACAGGCATTTTATCCTGAATGAAAAATTGATGAAAGGCAGCTGGAAATGCAGTTTCTTTGTTTTTTTTCCTGAACAATATAAATTTTTTTTCTCTATTCGTAACCTGACTTGTTCAGCTGATCTTTACAAAGAGCAGGTTTAAGATTTCATAGTGCTTTTGTGCACATCATGCATCACTTTTTACATAGTTACAGTGAGGCACTGTAAAATGGGAAGACAGCTTCCCAACAATGCTCACAAGTTTACAAGCTTTTCCTGATAACCAGCAAATTTGGCTAAACATTTAGTGATTTTCTTTCCAATGTCATATGTCAACAAACTATGACTCATACCAAATTCACATAGCCCCTAAGAGGATAATATTAACTCTGGCTGAAGCCAAATAACTCAGAGTCTTTGTGTGTGAACAGGAAACAGACTCAACACAAATTTTTTGTAAGATTAACATAGTGATGAAGGGGCTACAGCAGGCGGAGGAATGAGCTGTTGGGTTGGATATGCCTCGTGGTTTCTGAGAACTGAAGAAATGGCTTTCAAAGCCTATGGGTATTACCACAGACTCAGTAGGTCATTGCAAAAGTCCTACTGTCTTAACTGAACTACTGCTGACTGAATGGATCTTCCCAGATATTTAATTGCTGACTTGCCTGGAATTCATGCTGGCAGGTCAGCCTGCAGGCACTGATCCTGAATAACACAGAAGAAGAATTTGCGATAGCTACACTGGCTACGCAGTACGTGTTGCGTACTGCAAGCATAATAATAAAAATGTGTTACATTGCACAATAACCATAAAGAACATACACATGAAACCATAGTAACTATTGAGAATTAATAACTTTTAATCTTTCTCCGTTGTGCCAGTAAAGCAGAAGTAGCCTATTAGTTCAAAACACACCTTTTTTCTAGTGTAGCTGCAAAATATTTTAATGTATCATCACAACATTCAACAGAAAGTGTATACTAGTTTAAATGACCTTATACTGAATATACAAGCTGTGCAATAGTTCTTAATGCAATTCTTAGCCAGTAAGGAGAAAACGTTAAGACTATTAAAGGAAATCACAGTAGCTTTTAGCTCTTGTACAGTCCCCTGCAAATTTCCTGAAATGCAGTCATCTGCTTTTTCAATTAGTAAATACCTTACTAAAGCTGAAGTATTTTCACCAACACGGTTCTTTTTTTCACCCACAACTTTTAGTGCTATTGGTTTCCACAATGAAGCTACACAGCCAGCAGTCACTTGCCCTCTTCTGTGATGCTGTGTTTCTCGGTGAGGCAGAGGAAAGAGAGAGTTTGCAGGAAGGTGAAGGGTTTGGTCTCCTGCTGCTGTTCATACTGCCCTTGGCTCCAGGATCCTTGGAGGCCATCAGTCTGGGTGTAGAGCTCCATGCTCTTGCTTCTTTCACAAAGAAGAGCAAAGGAAAAAGATTAAATTCAAACTCCTCTCACCCTCTGCGTCTCTAGATAGGCATTGTATAAATACACAGAGATTGAAGGTTATTAGGGGACAGCATTATAAAAAAGAATATTGCAATGGGGTTCATTACCAAGGGGCTCACTCAGATTAACTTTTTCATCTCAACTTCTGCCTGGCAGTTATAATAAATGAAAACTCTACACTACCAATTACTGAACAGGCATCTGATTAGTTTTATACCATACATTTCAATATTTTATTTACAATTGTGGCTGATATGTTATGTCTATTTTCCAAAGTAATACCTGGGAATACCCTACCACTTTATGATTAAACACTTGTAAGAATTGCTTAGCTTTGCTGCTAGAGCACAGGAGCAGAGTGTTTGGCAAATGTAAACTGGTGTTTCACAGAAACTGTTTGTGCAGAAAATTGCAGCCAACAGGTACTGAAACTAGTCAGCCCCACTTGTGTACACTCAAATAGGGGTTAGAAAGAACACAATACACATATGTGCTGAAAGCATTTGCCTCCAGGAGTATTGTGGCAGCATGAAAACCTAAGGATGTATCTTCAATGTACAGCATGGTATTGAGGAGCTATCTGCAATAGCTGAGACATTTGAAGCAGCGTGTTAGGATCATGTTGATCCATACTGTGGCTCAGGCTGGATATCATGCTCCCTCAACCCACAAATGCTCTGTACTCTATAGAAAAAAGCTCTGATAAAATAAAAATTGACTTCAGTTTAAGAAGTCATCAGCTTACCCACAGAAAATGTGCTCAACAGCTTTGCTCCAGCTTTGCCTAAAAGCCCATGCTGATCTTGTGTGGGACCTGTCACTTTTGCAGGGAGGACACCCGACAATGTTTTCCGAATCCACAGGCTAGACAACCTGAACATCTGTGATTCAAATCCCCACTGCTACAACCTGTCTTAGTTTCATTGATGACTTTTGCTCTCTTGTTCATACTACCTTTGACCTCAGTGCCTAGACCTCCATTTGCTAAACTCGTATTTATAGGTAAAGCACCCACAGGACAGCACAAGGTTAGTGCAACAGGACAATGTCAGAGAAACATGTGCAAAACTACCCAACACATCTTTGCACTCACCGGGATACGTAGCCCCACAGCAAAATCTGGAAATGCATGGGAGTTGCCCACGCACACATCAAGTTGTCATACTCATCTCCATACCCCACTTCTCTGCTTTGCAGGCACCAGCAACAGCAATTACTCAGTCTCTCCTGAGCAGCTGTTCTCAGTGTGTATTTAGCTGCACAGGTTGCCAAGAATTTTAAACCCAGAGACCTTTTGCTATACTTGCACAACAGAATGTTTGTTATGGAAAGCCAGTGCATGCACACCCACCCTTTCAGCTTCCACTCTATCCTGAAATTGCAAACTGCTTTTGGACCTGAGAAGTCAAGGAAGAGACAGACTACTCTTACGAAAGTAATCTGAAGCTAACACATCCCACTCCCACAGCCAACACTGCCAATACCAAACAAATGGTAAATAGCAATAAATGAAAGAGAGATGTGTTGTAAGTGAAATATTTGCAGAATGTTTATAAACAACAGCCAGGGACTTTCCAGAGATGTAAAACAGGATCATTTTTTTCCTGAAGAAACTAATAAACAAGGGCAGAGAAATGCTGGGGGATTCTTATGATCAAGATACAGTAGAAAGTCACTGACAATTATTTAATTAAAGTTTAGAGAAAAATTAACTTTCATAATCAGAGGGAAAGTTGTTAAACCATCTCTGAATGCAGGTGAATTATCTTTCATCCAAAATTACCCTTACAAAATTTGTCATCACATACCATATTATTAACTGCCATCTTTAACAGGGAAAGAACTTCTAGCTTTAAAATTCTACTAATTTAAAATTAATCAGCAGATCATCAGCTGCAATAGAAAAGGCCTCGGCAATGTTGTAAAATAAGTACTTTCCAAGGCTGCAAGAGAGATTTCCTGCAGAAACCTGAACGGAACTGCATAACAATGGTGCTGTTCTGTACCTTCTTTAGGACATACACAATGTGGAACAGACATCAGAATCTGTCTTGTGCAAATGTCAGCAACCTCACTGCTTCCCTTGGCTTCATGTAGGATATCAACTTCTGATATGGTAAAAAATGTTTACAAAAATGCTTTTTTTGTATGAAAATTAGGTATCAGTATTGGGGGCAACTCATTCTGGCTACAAAATCCGTGTATTTTTATTGCTGTTACTTTAAATATTTTTCATCAGTGGGTACAGACTGTTTTCCCCCTGGGTTTGAGAGAAAACACTCTCCCAAAATCGCCATTAATTCATATTGATCAGCAGCTTATAAATGGGCCACTTGTGTGACTGAACTGCTGCAATATCTGCTGCCATACTGGAAAGAAAGCTTGATGGCACTTTTCTCATCCGTGTCCCTGGGAGGTGGTGGGTTGTCCTAGTTCACTCTGAGTTCCTGCCAAGGCCTGGGATGACAGTCTCAGGAGAGAATAAATCCCAAAGAAAAAGAATTGCTGGCCTCTTTTTGTACATGATTGATTTGATAGTTGGGAGCATAGAAGCATATTCCTTTGTGTATTACTAGCAGAAAATTAATAGCCCCTTTCTTTTGTCACAAGAGTGGTAGGTGCTTGCCTCATGGATTCTGTCCCTTTTCTCAGCTTAATTAGCAGGAATGAGTTTAGATGAGGAGCACTTTGGATCCTAGACCTTAGCTGATGATTAATGCTTTTGGGACATTCCAGCATGCTTGTGCTTTAGACCCTCCTCTAAAACATACATGATGTGTTCACCCTTCTGCAAAATGTTTCTGTTCTGTGATATGCAGTGGCACGCTACTCATCTGTTGGAGCTGCTGATTTTTACAGTTGTGTATGCCTTGCCTTATAGTTCTCTGACACAGGTAAATAAATATCCACTAAAACACATTTAACAGCTTTCTTCATGTATTTATCTATAGCTTTTGTGGTCTGTTCTTGTTTTTCCCTGACATAGGAGTTAATTGACATGCCAAGCAAAGCTGCTCTGGCATCTTGCTGCTGAAATGTAAAGCTGTCAAGCACTTAGGAGATGATCCGACTTTCCTGATTTAAGGAAGGCTACCACATGCCTTAAGTCAAAATATCTATAGGAGAACAATTCTTGTCTTAAAGGGACTAAAATCATGCAACATTGCATAGATGTAATTAAAGAAAGGTACTGACACAAAATAGGCATTTTGGTTACTATTCAATAAAAAAATTAATTTGGCCAAAATCTGCTTCAATTTTTTTATTTTTTAATGAAGGTTTGTATGTACTTGAAGATGTAAGTTTAAACAGAGAGGTTTTAAGCAAGTGTGAGAATGAGGCTTGGTACCTACCCTGTCTCTCAGATGCATTTTGAGTCTGCTGAGTTTACAAGGTCACACAGTTCTTACATAGTCAGCCTTGCAAAGTCTGCCAGAGAGCTGTCACATTAGGGGGTTTTTGTTGGTTTTTTTTAAATCTTCATTAATTAAGTTCCCACAGGAGAGAAGGTTTCCATTTTTCAGCACCAGCAATTGTATCCTACTCTTTATTAAGCCATTTAAACTATGCTGAAAACTGAAGTGGCTTGAGAGTTTTTGACTGGCTTCCTGATTACACATAACATTGATTCTCGTCCCAAGTGCACTTGCAGGAGAAAAATAATTTGTTGTGAGCACCTTAGATTATGGGTCTTGCCTACTGTAGGGATTTTTTAGAGAAAAATCCCCAGTCACTGCAAGTAAAGCTGAGAAGATACATGGTTAATGTGCTGCTGAAAAAAAAAAAAAAAAAGGAGGTGCCCTGAAGTTTTGTAATGGCAATATATCCAAAATTAACATTTGGAGATGTGATCTCATTAGAGGGAAGGTAAAAGATCTAATTATGAGTGGGTTTTTTTACATCAGTATTGTGATGCTAACAGCTCTAAAACACAGAAATAATTTATTTTAATTTCTAAAATATGCATAATTGACTTCAAATATAGCCTGGATGCATATTTACTGACACAGAAGACACTATTCTTGTTGTCATGTGCAAAAGAAGAATTGCTCTTTAAATATAATTAAAATCCTCAGAGAAACTAGTTCAAATATTTAATGATTTTCAGGTCATGCTGAAATGATGCTGATTATTTTTCAGATTCTGCAGCCTTCCAGCTTTGCGAGACGTTTTTGCTGTGAGTGTTACATGGTCACATAGATATCTCATGACCACTGAGACTGAAATTTAAAATTAACAGGATTGTGGGGGTTTTCTTCCAATTGTAATGACCACAGTACACCAGATATGCAAAGTATCTGGCAACTATAATGTCCTTCCTTCTTCCACATCTTTAAATATTTGTTAACGCTGTCTTTCTGCACATGCTGAATATTCTGTGAATAAAACCACATTAAATAATAAGAGTATAATGTGTGGGGAGGAAGATGGGGGCAGAGGGAGAGGCAGATGACTTAAGGAGCAAGCTGGAGGGAAGAAATGAGATGATATCTAATGAATGCAGGTGGACAGCTGGTCCCTGGCACGAGCTGATGCCACCTGTCTCAGCAGGACACGGAGAAATTGCCAGTGGTGACAGATGACAGTGGGAGAAACTGGGTTTCACAGAGGCCTGAGGGGAAGATGTGTGAGCAAGGGGCAGACATGACAGCTGAAGGTTGTGCTGGGGACTTTGGACCACACTGTACCTCCCAAGGCAAACAAGACCCTGGGATCCACTTTGGTAATGCCCTCCAAGGCTGAGAGTGTCACCAATAGCAAAGTTGAGGTGGGATGCAGCAAAACTGGGAACAGTGAGGAAAAAGTGATTTGGGGCAGGCTGTTTATCTGAGTGGAGATAGGAGGTGGAGAAAGGGATGTAAGAAGGAAGTTAAAAAGGTGATCAAGAAAGCAAAAAGGAAAGGATAAGAGAGAGGAAGATAAGATATAGAAACAACGTTATCTGGAGGTAGTTGCAGAGCAGCCCAGCACTTGGCCACAAGCTCACAGCACCATTCACAAAGTCTCAGCCCAACCTCCTGCTCATAGCCCTGAGGTCAGACTTAGTTGCTGATGGCTTTGTCCAGTTGAATCTTGAAAAACTGGGGATCGTCAATACCAGGATCCTTAAATTACATTGGTTGTCTCACACACACCACATTTCATCCGTGCATCCACAGCCCAGATGGCTGGAGGCGGTGGGGTGCTTCCCCCCTCAAGAAGCTGGACACGTTGGGCATGGACCTCCCTTACCAAAGCTGCACATTATGGCAATGCAACCTTCCAAAACTGCGCTTGGCATGTCCCCAATGACTATTTGAAAGCATCTTACCTCTTCTGCTCCACCTTGTCCCCTGTATTAGGTCATCTGATGGACACAGACACAGGGCAGGGTTCATCAGAGGTGACTGTACCAGTCAGGATCAAGCAAAAATTTGCCACGGTTCACCTCACTTTAGCACTTTGCATCAAGCCTTTCCTACAAAACTAAGGATAACATATAAGAAAGTGATTTTAACCAGGATACAAGCCATTGATGCAAACCAGGCTGCCCATCCAGTGTTTCAGCTTTAATAAATTGTGACCAACTCATGACTTAACTCATTAAAAATTTTGGTACCTAATCATTTAATCACTCAATTCTCTGCATTTGTCCAATTAACCAGGACTAGAGAGGCCCCATTTCCTTATGTTTCATTTTTTTATTGACTCTTTTTATGAAAAACTCTGTGATCACAATGCCACCACCTCATCCTCAGGCAGCAAACTTTGTGATTTAATCACAGGAAGTATCATTCATGTAGCCATAAGGTAGTAAAAGACCTAAAGAGGTCAGCAAGTCTAGGTCTTGCATCAAGGTGAGGGAAAATTACACGTAAAAATAAACTGCCTAACCTGAAGACCTTTGGCTGTTTTAGCCCCACAACCACCCATGCAGGCTCTTCCATTGCTTTGTATCCTTGGGATGTTACTGCAGCACTGCTGGATCTGCAGTTCCCAAATGTCCTGTGATCCTTCCCTGTGCAGTGACAGTACTCAGTGACTCCTGCCCAACTGTACCACCTTTCTTTTATCTCTGTGATGAAAGTCATCCCTATCTCAAATTTCTCAACATTTTTGAATTCTAACCTTGTTCCTCTCTGTTCACATCTTCTTGTGGCCAAGAAAATCTGTGTAAGAGACACCTTGAGCTAGGTGTAAATTACCTGCTCTCTAATCTGGCATGAGATACCAGATAAAGGTGTGGCTGGATTCTCTCCATGTCAGCCTCTCATTCTGTGCATTCTGTGTTCACACAGACTCTACTCCTGCACTGATGCCCTTCAGGGCATTCATTAATGACTTTTCCTTTATAGCTATCTAGTTATTTTTACAGGTAGTGTCAAACTTAGTATCTCCAAAATCTTTTTTCCACTGCCAAATTTATTTGATAGTAGCCAATAATGTCATAGTTATTCAGGGAGAATAATACACACTTCTGATGCCAAAAGTGACAAATGTTGGTTAATGTGTTTTGTGTCCATGCTAATTAAATAATTTCTTCATTGGCTTAGCAAAATTAGATGAATCCACTCCTATTTCTGCTATAATCTTCAAGCCCTGTCATGGAATGACAACTCTTAAAGTAGTGTCTCAGGCTGAGAGAAGAAATTTTCTAAGTACTAAGAAAACAACTGATGAAAGAGTTACTTGTTCCATCTGAAAATATGCCACAGTACTCAATTTAAGAGGTAGCTGTTTTCTTTCCAGAACACCAAACAAAATGTAGAAGTGTATTTAGTGCAAAACTTTGTTTCTAATTTTAGAAAGTTGTTTTGAGGTAGTTTTTTTGATGGTGGTTGTGTGTGTTTGGTTTGGGGATTTTTGTTTGGGTGGTTTTGGGGGTTTTTTGCTTGATTGGTTGGTTTGGTTTGGTTTGGTTGATTGCTGGGAATTTTTTTCATGGTACAGAGTGCTGTTGTTTGCACTTTTACTTCATAATTTTCTGGACAACAATAAACTTCTGATTCTTTTTTCTTCCCTTCTCAAAGTGTCTGTTAAACAGAAGGGAGAAACAAGTGCTTGTACTGTGCCAGTACTTTAGATATGTAGAATAACCTGTAGTTGACAGGTTTCATCACTAGAGGGAAATCATTACAGTGCTCTTCTCAGTAATGCTGGTAGGTGTGATGTTCTCTAGAGCTGCAAAATGTGCAACAGGTTTCAAAGCAAAAGCCAACACTTGCCCCAGGCCCTGCTCCAGCCCTCACATCCCTGAGGGTGATCTACATTCCTAAGAGAAAGAAATGAAAGAGAAATGCTGACAAGGGAGCAAACCTGATTTTCAGTGCTGTCTCTTAGGGATTTTATAGTACATTTTACCTTTGATTTCATTTGGTAGAAGTCAAAGTGGGTCAATGAGAGAATTTCTAGTTTAAATGTTTAATTTCAAGATAATTTTGATTTCTGTCTCCAGAAACACCATTTACACTGTTTTTACAGTGACCTTCTGAGATGAAGCACTACAGAAAGAGGTATTGCATGTGTATCTGGCATTAATTAGGATTTTAGTCATTTTAGTATTTAATACTAATTTTTAATGGAAGAGTTGCCATAATTAAATTCTTACTTTTTTTTCCCCTTTTTAAATAGTTCTATGTTCTTTACCCTTCAAATATTTCACCTAAATATCAAGTTATTTTAAACCTTGAACTTGATGCTATGAATGAAAGAAATAATAAAAAGATTTCTGAGTGATTTCTTGATAGACAAATCCTCACTTTTCCATCCATGCTTTCAGGGTTTTAATTTTGTTTTGCTTTCCTCTCCCCTGCAGTAGCACACACCAGTAACTACTTTGCTGCTCTGGCATCCTACTCACAGATGCTGAAAAATGGAAATCTTTGAATTGACACAGGGTTACACTGACTTATGCTGGGATCACCCTAAGCTCTGATCAGGCTTCTATATAATTTCCCAATTATATTGTTCCTTTAACCCACTGCAAAGTGATTTTCATCTTCTTACACAACTTCCTTTGAATGCAGTTGAGCATTAGATTACAAAATTTTCAGGCTTCACAGATGACTGCCTGAACCTAAGCCTCATTAAACCCTCAGAGATCAGACTGAAGAAACACTTGCTATAATTCTAGTTTCAAACAGCTGTCAAAATCCATCCTACTTTTCCAGTTGCTTATTCTGTTCCAAAAACTGGAATAGCTCTGTGTTTGCATGTTGAAAAACCAACACACCGTAATAGGTCATGTGTCCTAGGGGGCTTTTGCTCCTAATGGTGTTTCATCTCCTATGAAAAAATACTTCAGCAGACACATTATGGCCATTTAAAAAGGACTTAGATGGGATTTAGGTGCTCTTCCTGGATAACAGCAACTAGCAGAGAGAAGAACAAGATGAAGGAGAACAGGAATAGAAGGAGGGAAAAAAAAAAGCTAGGGAGATTGCAAACAGGTTATCAGGAAAGGTTGATCAAGTGACGCTGGTGGAGACACCAACAACCTGCCTCCACACCATCTTAGGCCACCACCTCTGTCTTGTTGCTGCAGGTCACTTTTTGCTCTGCTGGCAGGCAGGACTTCTAAATTTACTTGTTTTGGAGTGAGAAATACCAAAATACCAAGAATTCAGGACTGTTTCTAAATTTTTTTCCTCCAAGAAATAATATCTTGGGAAAAAGAAATTTAACTTGCAGAAATGTTTAAATAGTGGCCCCTTACTCGCATGGGCTGGCTGCTCTGTAGCTGATTTAATTGCTTTTAATGCTTTAGAGTTTAATTCAGAATTTAGAATTTAACTGCTTCAGACTAGCAAGATAAATAATTCTCTCTACTCACTGATTTAGCCAAAGTGCCCTATGACAAGTTTCATAGTGATGCTTTCAGTATGAAAATTATGTCCTTAGCCTGGAGCCAAGGAGTGACATCTTTCAGTAATTGTTTGCATACACATGTATACACATACACAAACTCATAGAAAAACCTCAGTGAGAAGGATCCTCCTGATCTCATCTAGTCTGATCCCTGCTCAAAGCAGGGCCAACCTTGAAGTTAGAGTCAATGTTAAAATTAGATCGGATCGCTCAGGGTCATGTCTAGTCAAGTTCTGATTATCTCCAAGGATGGAGATACATGCTCTTTCCATAATAAACTAGTGGCTTAAATCTAGAGCACAGGCAGCTCAAGGACTTAAGCTTTTGGGGTTTATCTGCAAAAAAAATCAAGGTCACTAGTGGAAGGGATCATGTAAAAGCATAGACACTTCATCCCATTCACTAGACCTGGGCTTCAATTATAATCTACTTTTGTGGTGATTAATTTTGCTTTTTCAAGTCCAGTGTTTTACTCTCACCCTAATAGCACAAAAATCATAGGTATTTTTCCACTTAGGAGAAAAAATTAATTACATTATATACAGGTATACAATTTAAGACCTAAAATTAAAATTGTATCTAGATGTTTCCTTTTAGGTTCTCTCTCACCCACAGACTCTAAAACACTTCTTTTACTGATTAATAGATTCTGGCAATCAAACAGTCCAAAGTTTTATTGGCAGGACTGAACTCTTTTGCTCTTTATCAATGGTGAACCTTTTCAGAGAGCTATAAAAGTAATTAGTTAGGCTTTTTTTAATAGATTACCTGGAGAAAAAAAATCTTTTTCACCACCTCAGAGTTTCCAGTAAGCAAAATAATAGCACCAAGGGCTGACCAGCAGGCTGGTGCCTACAGGGGTCTCTGGACAAGCCTGGATTCACTTTCTTGTGAGGGCTCCCACACCAACCATCCCATGGGGGATGGTTTGCTGGGTCAGGGGCTCATCCTGAGAGTATGGTGGAGGTCCAGGAAGAACCTGAAAGCATGTGCATATGGAGCCATGGGCTTAAGCTAGCTCTCAGACCCTGTAAAGCCCAATGCAGAAAGGTGACTGAGCTGGCTGGGGTTGGCTGGGCTGAACTGGGGGCTACTCTCCAAAATTAGCATCACAACATTTCAGCACTTACGGCTACACAGGATGCCTAGGCCAGGATAAGGTTTGAGATAATTTTTCAGGACAACATAAGTACCCAGGTTTAAAAAATTGGGTTGTCCAGCACACCCTGCAGGCCGCAGCCTCTTAAAGCCAGCACAGCTTCTGCAGGTGACAGAACACAGGCTTTGCTTTGGCTTTGCAGAGCTTTGGGATGGAAGTTTATCAGTCTTGCTTTGCCTGAATTTGCCTAGACCTTCACAAGGCTTTCCTTTAACTTGGTTTGATTTGTTGCTGTAACAGCCCTTTTTCTCATGATCAAGTCGCTACACTGAACTTGCATTGCTCACCTTCCAAAGGTATAACTATGGCTTTTATACAGACAGCAACACACAGCTCTTGTGTGGAGCATGAAACTTTTACAGTCTCAGCAGAATGATGTAATGCAGGCCTGGTATGAGAGGAAAGGCTGCAGAGGTGGGATCCTGAGGTGCTGTATAGAAGTACAGGCAGAGGATGTTGGAGACAGGGCATGGGCTGATGCTGAGCGCTGCAGGGATATAACCAGCACATCAGTAGTGAGCAACAGAAGTGCTGACCTGGAAGCTGAACAAAACCCATCTTAGGAGAAACAAAAACAAACAAACAAAAACCACCAGCAACAAAAAAACCCCAAACAAATGAAGAAAAGTACAAGTTTCTAAAATAGGTAAGATGGTAAAATGTACCATATATAGTAAATTCAGATGTAACATAGAACTGCAGACCAGTGAAGAAAGAAAAAAGCACAAAAGGTGTTGGGAAATATGAGTATGACCTTAAGTGGATCCTAGAGGAGGAAGAGGAAGAAGGAACCACCATATTTATCCCATTGAAGGACTCAGAATGCTGTTACCTGGCCATACCTACTCACTCCAGGCTTAAGCCATTGGCCCAGAGGAGCAGTGGAGGGGTGAATGAGACATCAGAGGAAAGGGGTAGAGTCTTGACTCTTGTCAATCTAACAGTTTTGACTGTATTACTATTATTGAGGTTTTCCATAAATAATTTTGAAAAACAAACAAACAAACAAACAAACCTGCAGAATAACAACTTTTCCATTAGTCCAATGAGACTTTGGTTACACTGACACTAAATTCTTGGCGTCTTCCCCCCCATAAGAAGATTTTGAATGGCACAACACTTGTACAAGCACGGATATATTCCAGCAAAGGACAGCAAGGGTTGCCAGAGTCTGGCTAAAGCTGGAGTCAGAGTTTGATTTAAGTTGGGAGGGCTTTTCCAGAAGAACTTGGGCTCCAAAGGGCTGTCAGGTGTGGCTGAGCTAAACCCATGTCATTCACGCAATCTCTTCACATCTTTAGCTACATTTTTGCATGTATCCCTAAGTCTAACAAAACCATTGATCCCTGTTCAGTGACCCTGTGCAAAGTTCAGTGACCCCTGCAGGTGTCAGCTGACAGCTTGACCTACCACCACCTTTTTTAATTTATCTGTTGCCTTGGTGTATCCCAAATCTCAGCTCTGGCCAGGTCGTGAGTAAGGATGATGGCTCAGGCTTGCACACACCCGTGAGTAGCAGTAGGCTGGAGCTGAGTCTAAGTGGTACCACCAGCACTCCCACAGCTTTCCAGCTGCTCTATTGCTTCTGCATAAATCTGGAGGCTTGGAGCTTGGTAAAGGCTCATGCTGGACCAACAAGCAGGGAAATGGAGAGAGGCTTCTCATGGAGAGCCAAGAACAGTTCACTGTCCTCAAAGCAGTGTCAGTTTTCCCTTGGGCTTTCTGCTCTCTGGTGTCCCTGAACCTGGCTTAGGTCTGAGGGAATACATAACTCTGAACGTTTTTCCTTCCAATTTGGATACTGGACCGTGACAATGGCTCTTAGGCAACAGAAATAGTTAATTAAGCAGCGAACCTCTGAATGGAGTTGTCAAGCAACAGGGTCCATTTAACTATTTTGCCTTGGACTCTGTCCCGAGACTGTTGCCTTCACATAGTCCAGAAGGACACAAAGTTCAGGTAAACAAAAGATTATTGGTCTGCTTGGGCAACTGGGAAGGAGAGGAAAGATAAATTAAACTGCCTGGATAACCATAAAAAGATTAATTGTTGTCACTAGTGCAGGGCAAGGATAGAGAAAGGATAAGAAATTTATCCAAGTTTTGTGGTGACAAAAGGTAGAAAAGACAACAAGAACAAAGCCTTTCCACTTGTATTTATATGAAAATTATTCAACACAGACACTGAGTTAAAAAATTTACTGAACATGTAGGAGGGAAAAGTTTCTTATCATTTCTTCTCTTTTTAAAAAGAAATCAAAACCAAATGTAAAGACCATGCTTACTTAAAAAAAGATCAATCGCCTTATCTTCTTTTCTGTTTATACACTTCATATTTAAAAATAATATTTGAAGACTAAAAGCTATTTTTGACCCATAATTACACTGAAAAAAAATAGATCTTGAGGGGTTTTTCCACTTTTTTTTCATCATTAAATGTTTTAGTAAATAGTAATTTTTTAAGGAAGAAAAGACAACACTACTCTCATTCAAAATGTTAGCTTCATTATGTCTCTGCAGTTAAGCCCACAGCCTAACATAACTATATTCCTCATCCCCACAGAAAACCTTTTTGACAGTTAATCAACTTAACAAGACTCCTGCAAGAATCCCAGCATATGGTCCCTTAGCACAACTTCGTGATGCCTTGCTTCTCTAAGGTCACTGAATTTCTCCTAATTAACATCTTCTTTCGTGACACAGCTGATCCTGGCACATCTTCAAAGGAGCCCCTCAAAGCCCTCAGGGAAGTGTTTGCTCTGAGAGCTTAGCAGCCTTCAGAGGTGCCTGTGAAAGGAGTCTTGCAAATAAAGCCACACTAACAGAAAAGGAAGAATTGTGGAAACACAAGAGGCAGCCCTGAACCATCACCCTTATGACCTAACCCGCTGCAGCCAGGCGTGTTTAAAAACCTTCAGCTGTAGCTTTTAAACCCCTGGCCACAGAGGGAGTCAGCAAATGCCTTCAGCCGACACACCAGGGCTGGCACACATTGAGAAAACACACAATACATAGTATGAATCTTCTGTGGTGGGTGTGCAGCAGTTTTTCCTTCTCTGAACCATGAGTACTTAAAAACAATAAAATCCACTAAGAACATAGGAATCTTCCAAAAACTCCCCTGGACACAGACCAAGTCCCTCCATGGCTCAGAGCCCTGTTATTTCAACAAGGTCAGAGGGAGTTAGGCTGAACTTACGGTCAAGAAGCATTTGGCCCAACATTTGCTAATGACAGAGTTTCCTTCTGCCTCTGCCTAACTTTCAATTAAAGGCACAGTAAAACTGGGGGAGTGGGACTGAGTGGGGTGTTTATACAGATCCTCCAGCTGCCCCTGCCCAGGGCATGCTCTGTATCACCCTGCTGGGGAAGGAAAAGCTTTGAAAGAAGAAAACACTGCAGCAGAATTCACAAAAGCCATGTAATCCCATACGGTATAGATGTGAAGGAAAAAAATTAATGAATCAGCTCAACCTCTTAGAAAACCTTTTGTTCCTCACTGCTCATGCTGTCTGGCAACAGAGCAGCTCTATGTTTGGGCTGAGTCCTCTGTCTTGGTTTTATTTTGACACAGCTACAAAACCCTGATGCAGGTTTTGCCCCACAGGAGAAGGCATTAAGGACTCAAGAGAGAATGTGGAAGAGAGCTAATCATTCTTAAGTAAAAGTGTGAAGAGAAGTTTTCAAACAGAAAAGGACTGTTCAGTGCTCAGTACTCAGAGATGAGAAGGTAAGTCTGAGAATTTGATTTGTAATGAGAGCGTTCCCTTTTTCAGTTGTTAACTATTATCTCCGGATATGCAGCTAGATAAACAACCGGCAAAATTTCAGCAGCACAGAACAATAATCCAGCTAGGTTTTGGAATTAAGCTACCTTAAGACTGTCTTTAGCTCAATGAATCTGTTTACTTTGCTCAAGTGTTTCTAACAAATACTGTCTCTCTCTCATGGCTGTGCCTCCAAGAAGTGCAGCTACCTTGGCACTAGGTTTCAAGAAACTTGGAATATAAATGGAAGAAGGGGATGAAGGTGACCCTGTTTTACCAGCACAAGGCATCTTGTGAATGCAGCTTCACTGGTACCAAATATCTTTAAACTGAGCCAGTGGTGCCCATTTCAGAGGGACCAGCCTGGTCAATGCAACAAAACACTGCCAAAATGCTCAGCATGAGGACACACTCTGATGTCTGAGGAGGCTGCAGCAGCCAGAGCATGGTGGCTTAGCACAGTACAGGAGCTGCAGCATGGGAGGAGTCAGACAGGAAGACTGTCACTCCCCAAAGATAACTTCAGAAATCCTCTGCATTTGAAAATCAGCACCAGTGAAATGTTGCAGGACATTCAGAAAGCGGCATAGGAAAAGCAACTCTTATTTATTGAGAAGAGTTTCTAAGAGTTTTCAAATCCATGTGCTTTGTCTTTGATGCCCATTGCCTGGAGCAAAACTTACTTTCATTTTACCAATTAAAACCTGTTAAAATTGCACTTACCTTCCTTATTTTTTTCTATTGCCAGCAATTTAAAGATCCCTGATGAGTCCCATGCACTTTTCTATTTTGCTATGATACTTCTAATTGCTGAACTGCCTGGTGACATGTTAACTCACAATATAATTAAAAACTAGAGGACCTTTTGCATGCAAACCTCAGTATCTGAAGTGTTGGCAAGCCTTCCTTTTGTCTTTTAGAGTGGAAATCAAATCAAGTTCTCACCTTGTGAAGTCATAAAATGTACCCTATGAAATTTCTACTACTAGGGCAAAGGTATGAAATGCCTGCACTCTGGCTTGGGCACCTTAAATTGTAATAGCAAGGCTCACACTACTTCATGAAATGGAGGAACTGGGAGGAGGATGATAACCAGGCTTTATGGTGTACCTTCCACGAAGGTCTGAGCCACCGAAACAAAAGCCACCAAAACTTGGTTTGATACTACATTCTGTTTATGCTGTTTAGAGTGTAACACATTGACAAAGATATGCTAATTTTTTTGTACACGTAGGAGACAAAATTTGTCATATGCTGAGCAGCTGCTTGTGGCCTACACATCCTACAAGGATTTATGGCCTACACATAACTGATTTATGCAATAAGATGCTAAAAGTTACATATACCTAAGCAAATGTGTTTCTGGAAGAAGACTGTTCTTCTTTCAGGGCATTTTGATGGCACTTTGTTGCCCAGAGAGGATTGATCCCTCTAAAATGAACGCTGTTTCCTGAGTTTAAAGTTTCTTTGAAGTTTTAAATTTAAAAAAAAGAAATTATGTATATGATACAAAGTATAATTTTTGTGGAAATCCTGTTTCCTTTATGATATTCCTGGTCACTGATCTCCAGAGTTAACATCTGAGCCAGGATATGACCAATGAATAATGGAACTCCTGATATTTATATGACATTTTCAAAATCTCTAAGTCCTTTTCCATTATGTTAATAAAACAAGTATTAAAGTAAATTTAGCTTTCTTCCAATAGCATTGTACTAGTGGATTCAAAATGAGAGTACTAAGGAAAGTTCTCCTAGAAGACAGAATTGCCAGAGTGCAGGGTGCCAGACGAAATAGGATGCTGACACACACAGTCCCCTGGCTTGCTCTTCCATAGCACTGCATAGCACAGCTCACAGCTGCAGTGCCTCACAGCACTCACCCGCCAGGGCTCAGTCTGTGCTTAGTTTCAAGAAAAAGTTTGTAGTCTTGATTCATTCCCTACTTCGGATTTTTAATTGTGCTGGTAGTTTACATAGTAAACAAAAGAAAATTAACAGATGTCCAAATTTGTATTCATGAGGGAATTTACACTCATCTGTTCGCTTGCAAGCTGCATTACTGACACCCTTTCTAACAGTGTTACTACAATTCCTGAGCACTCCAAACAAGATCAGAATCTGTTTGTACAGGGTTTTCTTTTACACATGGGAGTGAAGTCCCTGCAACAATGGATTTAAAATATGTGGATTTTTAAAGTACAAAAGGAATGTAGTTTGGTGACTTGGTTTTTTTAACACTATGCTGGTTTTTTTAACCCTATGCTGGTTTTTTTAGTTTTTTAACTGCATAACAACAGCTGGAAGTAGGAAGGCCATCTATTTTTAAGGGATTAAAATGAGCTTGTGATGACTTCAAGAACAAACTGAAAGGTTCCCACATGAAAGTGTGTGACAAGTCTGGAGCTGCATTCTCGTGCTTCATGCAAACTAGAAGCGAGGCCCAGCAGAAACCAGTGAGGTTACGCCTACAGGAATGATGCAGACATATCCAAACTCACTCTAAACTAGGCCAGAATCTGCCCATGCTGTAAAACTTTGTCCAAGAACCAGGATAAATATTCAATCAGTTCATCCGTTCCAGTAGAAACAACAACGCCGGATTCATAGCAGAGAGGAGAGAGTAAAAATCTCTGCACTTAGCAGTTAGGGCACAGAGCTCGGAAAGAAAATCCTGGACAACAGTCCTTGTTTCACAGGCTGTTTCTCTTTCCTTCAGCCACTGTTCCTGCTCTTCCTCACCAGCTGACATTTATTTGAAGACACTATGTATGAAAAAGCATAATTTGTTTTGAAGAGTCTGATCCTGTCCATGTGTGTTATATGTGACCTGAGACACGATCCCAGATCAAGACTCTCCTGGGAACTTGAGGCAGGATAATCTTGTCTGCTCAGGCTGGCACATCCAATAAATGCTGAGCTTCTCAAGCCTCTGATTGTCTCACCTTCAGCAAAGGTGCAATAAATTATCTTGCATGCAACTAAGGCTAAGAGCAGCCCAGCACCAGGAGCTGCCTGAGAGCAGCTAGTTAGCTCTAAGTCTGCACACCCCAGCTCGTGTTCCAGTAACTTGTTCATCCATATCCTCATGTCTGAAGATCTCACCATGACAACAAAATATATAATAACCTGCATTCTCAAATGGCTTTGTGACTTCCATGGGGTCAAAAAGTAGTTCTACAGAACCACCTAAAAATAAAATGAGGTTTTCTCATTCTGATCCCAGACTGTTCAAATACAAACTTCCCTTGAATGTTTTTAAATTGCTTGTCCTCCTCAGATTGATGCAGAGAATGTTATCAACTGCAACACTACTCTGACAATGGATCCAAATAAATGCAAGTTGTGAATCCACTCAGTTTACAAACAGAAGGACACATTTTTTTGTTTCCAGTGATGAGTTCACCACCCTGCTTCTAAGGCTTCTAAGCAGCATGTTAAGCTCTTTTCATGTCTACTCTCAAGCACCTGTGCAGAAAACACACCTTTTAGGGATATCCCTGCAAGCCATGTTAAGGTAAGTGATACTAAAAGCATCACAGGCTTCAGAAATCCATGACAGGAGAATGATCTTTCCTTTTTGAAAAGCAGTCCTTTAGAAAAGCATACCCCTTGCTTGGCTTACCTTTTTCTCTCTATTCATGCCCTCCCAAACCTTGAAGCAATTTCCAGAACTCATTTCACACTGCTGACAGGTAAAAACACCTCTTAATTTCAAACAATACATGGCTGTATTAATCTAAGACCTGAATAGGTGGAACTCCAGAGATACAGTGGAGTGCTGTCACCCTGCAATAGGATCCATCAGGTTTATCCACAGACCAGAGTCTACGGAAAAAGCAAAAATTTCTGTGGTAATTGTGCTACTGGGTACAGTTCCTTGACTCTGGAGGTCCACAGTTGTCTGGTGTTTTGTCCACAAACACCAAAAAGCCTTCCCTGAGGCTTTCCTGTGCATAACTCTTCTTGCCTTACAGTGCTACATTAAGTGAGCAGAAATGACAGCCATGCATAGTACTTAGGCTCTGTCTGCCTAAGTGCAGGAAACTGTTTAAGTAGAGGCACAGGGATTATACTGCACAGGATAAAAGTAAAAATCTATTCCCTTATGCATGAGACTGCAGTGCAATTGTGTCTATTCTGAGCTTTGTTTTAGCAGCATCAGTATGAACCATTGCATGTCCCCACTTCAAAAAACTTGCAAAGAAAGTGTCAAGGATTGTTTTATGCACACTCCTACATGTAAGAAGATTAAGAACAAGTCTAACTAGTTTTCAGAAAGAACAGAAAACCCAGCATTAATCATCTACCAAGATCCAATGTTCCAATGTTTCTCATTAATTCATGTGCTTGTCTGCCCACCTACTTAAAAACTCAAAGTATTTCAACACATAATGAATAAATCAAAGGAAGAAATGTAATGAAGTATGAAAGTAAAGTGGAATTCAAATATGTCATCCATCAGTTACTAACTTCACCACAGATGTGGACAGGCATTAGAGCTAAGCATAGAGGAGCATAAGCTTCCTCCTGCTTCTTGTTCCTTCTATGTCATTTCTGAAATCCTTTTCTATATTCAGGAGAAAATTTCTAATACTATTAATGTTCTATATGTTTCGTACACACTGATACAGCTCATTCATTCTCACTGAGTTTCAGTTAACAGTCATTGCCAGCCCTGCAGAAAATAGTTTTGCTTCAAATAACCACAAATTTATAAACATTATTTTACCCTCAGTAGTCAAACATACAGAAAATAAAAATAGCACCTTTGCATTTATTTCTCTCTGAAGAAAATCTGTGATCAGCTTCCATTTGCCTAGCTTTCACCCCCCTGCCAGCTTCTCTCTAGCATTCTGCAAAGTCATTACTGCAGCACTGACGACTAGGGAAAGACATCAGACCAGCATGATGGAGCAAGTAAACCAGAGGAAGGAACAGCACACTATTTTCTCCTTGTCATCTCGGAGGGAACAAATGAACAAGTTGTGCTGGCTTTACTCCACAGACACCAAGAAGCAGCCAAGGCCATCTCCATTTAAGGGGGAGCTCTCCATCACTGCATTCTTGAGAACAACAGAAGACAGGCAAATAAAGGCCAAAAATGCAATGCCCAAATAATTTAAGGTAGTGTAAACATTGCAAGGTTGTACAAGTAGACAATATAAGATGACAACTGATTTATAGCATCAATCACTAAAGCCAGCCTCTTTAAACAAAAATTACTATTTATTATCAATTAGAGCAAATACTTTCAGATTAGATCTGTGGACAAAGAACTTTGTTCTGAGAAGAAAGCAGACTGTCAAATCTTTTCTTTTTGCTGTCAGACTGTAAAAACATTGACTATCCTTAACTCACTTGCTTTTTCAATAGCACAGTCATTCATTCCTCACCACACCCATATACATTTTCTCTTCCATTCATACTCAAAAGCTAAAGTCACATAAGTTCTATATGACACCTCTAAGGAAAGCAGCTCTAACCTTAAGAGTATTAAAAAGGAAAATAAGCCTGATCATGTTTCTAGTTTACATCTATCTCCCTTTACAAAATCAGTTTACCTTTAAAAACCCAAAAGGAACATGTATCTCTGAGAAACAACTTGTATCCACACCAGTGGAATGCACATCTACATTTGCATTTTTACTTTTATCAGTTATTGAAGCACTGTCTACTTATCTCTACTCACCATGCTTATGGTTCACACTGTGGAAACTCCCTGCACATGCCATCTTGACTACTTTTAGATGGCACTGAGCTTCCATAGTTACTCCAGGGAATTGCATAAATATCCAGTATATAGGACCCAAACAGAGCTCCATCATATTAAAACTCCAACATACACAGCATGGAAAAAACACATTTCACAGCAAGTGTTTTACATTACAGATCCACTTTAATTGTACTGCCCTATCTGCTGATGTGGACATATTTATCCATCTAAAATTCTTGGAGGCGGGAAGGTCCTTTTTATCTTTTCCTCACCTAGATATATGAACTCAAGTGTTGTTTTAAAAATGAAACTTGATTTGTGATTCTAAATACCAACCCTGAGTTATTACACCCTTTTTAAAGGGTATCTATAAAAATACCAACAAAGCTTGAACTTTTAAACTCTGTTTCACCACATGCTGAGGAAAAGCCATGGCAAAAACAGGACAAAAGCTAGTGCTTGATATGGAGTTGATGTGATCTACTATAAGTGCACTTCTGAGAAGTCCCCCAATAGGACACCCCTTTCAAGGCCTTCAAAGAATTTGGAAATGAAAGTGTTTGAGCCAGGAGGTGTAAGCAATTAAACTTTTATTCATGATTTACATATGACTAAAAATGTTCACCTCAAAATGCAAACTTAGTTACCTTGTATTTAGCAGTGAAAATAGTCGCCTCTTCATAGTAAAGCACCAAAGCACATCACAGAAGAGTCAGAAACTGATTTCATTTATCACTTTTTCTCCTAACAATGTACTTGACAAAGCTGAAAATTTTATCAAAGGCTAAAAGTTCCAGAACAAATTCTAGAGTCACCTGAGTATTTGGCAGGAACAGTACTATTTAGTAGCAGTTACTTTTTTCTGCCTTTTTTGAAAAATAAGAGCTATTTTTCACAAAAATGAGACAGACATCATTGGGCCAAACATTAAGTTTCACATTTCACCTGAATTTTTCAATGGGAGACAAACAGAACAGTTTGCTAGTAGGAGTACCTACAACAACTATAAGAGCAGTTGTCAAAAAAATGGAAAAAACCCCAGCTCATTATAGCTGATTGGTAGGGCCCAACCACTTCCAGGCACCTATAACTCCACTCAGTTTTATTCATTATATTTAACTTGCATTTCATTCATACTACATTTAAGAAGACAACATGATTTTTTTAAGTTAAGTTGTGTACATGTACACAGTTTTGGTAGTCTTTTAAAGCTGTAAAATGTATATGTAAGGAGAGTCCTAATGACCCTATTACAGATTAAAGAGAAATAACCAGAATCAGTGTTACATACAAAACAACATTCTAACACAGAAACCAATACAGTTATCAAATAATTCATTAGAGAATAAAAGTGTTATACAAAAAGAGAAATGCTGCCTTTTTATCACTTCACAGCAGCACATAAGAAGGCAACATTAAGAAAAGTGCACAGCAGAAAAAGAATTGTTTCATTTTCTGAAAAACTTGAATTTTTCTTCAGACATCAGGCTTTTGTCCAGAAACATATTAGGTTAGGATTGCTTGTATTTTCTCCCAGAGAATGTATTCTCCTCTTGCATCAGTTCTCAGTAAGGCGCTTACTCTGACATGTAGGAACGATACATCAGGGCCACAATAATCGCTGCTATTGCCGGGATCACCCAGTTGGACCATGAACTAAAAGGAAGTTTTTTGAAAAAGCAGTTTAGGAAGTGACAATCAGCAAGTTATAGAAAGAGAAAAAAAAAAGGTCATTGCTTAAAGTCCTTCCTCCCCACTCCAACGAATACTTCAAATTCAGGGCAACAGAACACCTGGATTGGCCAGTAATACTCTAGACAACTGAAAAAGCTTGTACAGTTAAGGCTTTGTACTAGAGCTTACAAGAACTTTGCTTACTAGAGAAGAGTAAAACCCTAGACACATTTGAAGTCATGGTGTGCTGCCCAGAATATCATTCATTCAAAAGCCATTTAAGTAGCAGCATCACATGACACTCTAAGCACCCAAACTCCCCACCCAGAGGGTCATGGAAGAGTCCATGCAGTAGGCAATTGTTAGCAGGATATAACTCTGGAATACCACTGAATCAAACTTTGTAATGTGTTTTTCAAACCCCTCCCAGTTCTGACAGATCTTCCGTCTTATACACAGAATCCTCTTATTTCCCTTAGATGCAACAGTGGCAGCAAATTTTAAAAGCAAGGCATCCATGTCAGTAAGTTGGCAATGGCACTAAAAGTCTTCCCTTCATGTGGCAGACTCCAGAAATAAAAGCCTGTGCAAAACAAACCATTTGGTAGACACTGACACCTGTCAATATGAGAAAAGTATCTACGTAGTAAGCTGACACACTTGTAAAGCAGTAGGTAGATGCCAACTTGGACTTTACAAAGAACAGAAATTTTCCTGCACCACCCCCCAACATCTCAGGTTCCAGCAGGTAAAAACAATTCAGCTTTCTAAGCTTCAGAAACACAATAATGAGGAACTTCAAGTTTGACATCAGATGTCATACTGTACCTGGAAGTAGACTGAACAGTGGTAATAAGAGTTTCCTGGAAAGCAAAGCATAAGAAGATATTTACTTCAGGAAGACAACCCACTCCATCTTAACTAGCCCACAATTTCTCAAAACTCATCAAGTGGGCCTAATTCAGAAACAACTAAGTGCATGCATTTGGGAAGCATTTTCTCCTAATTCCTACAGCAGTTCTATTGTATTATAAGATAACTAGCACCAGTTTGTACTGCCAACATTGCATCGAGTTTCTAAAACAGTATCAACAAGAAGAATTTTGCTGCAAGTTTTCTATCAAGCTAACTGCAATCTCACGTAACATTTGAAAAGTTTTAGTCACCTAAAAGACAAAAATCCTTTACTTGACTAAAATCTAATTGAAAAGACTCTGAATGATTTCACAAATATTTTTTACATCAAAACTATATAAAGAAAGCTACTAATTTGCATCTACAAGGCTTACTAAACTCAGGGGTTTTAGTGTGGTGTTTCAGACAACAGAAGAATCAGTCAAATTGTTATAGCTGTTATAGCTATATTGATTTGGACTTGTTCAGTTTCCATAGAAAAAGCAGCACTACAAGGTCAAATCCCAGTTGGGTACATGTGCATGATTTATATGAAGACTTATTAATTTGAATAACTCTAACTGTGCATGATCCTAAGTGCATTTTAAAGATTGAAGCATTAAAACTCTACATAAATTTAGTGGTACAAGATCCATCACTGCAAAATTACTTGCTTTGGTATCCGAACACTTGCAATTAATTTAGAGAGAGAAGGATTTCCAACACCCTCTCAGAGGTTCAAGCATGCTACTTTTGCAAGCACCCAAATCATCCTAGGTTTACAGGTGCAAATACTGTGTGTAAAAGAATATGACTCATAGATTACACCTCTGTTGCTTTTGTGAACATCTCAATGAAAAAGTAACCCCAAAGCCAAACAGCATGGAAGAACTGGCGCCCACATTATCAAGGCTAACACCTTCTGTAATAGACTTGCCACATCCAGGCCCAGGGGATGGCTCCCCCCACATCAAGACAGTAACAGAAATATGGCCCAGCTCATAAAAACTTAATTTTGAACTCTACGACACTGGACATGTGCACTGAGGGTACTTTAAACACAGTGCGAGGACAAGAAGGACATTTGAAAGCTCAAAGCCTTCTGACAGCTCCTAGAGAGACAGGGCACAGAACCTACCTAACCTGTCACATACCCACCCAGAGTATAATGCAAAATGAAACTGTCTTTCTATAGCCACACATCCTGCTGCAGAAAAGCACCCCAACTTCCTTCTGGAATGATGGAGAACAAGTGTAGTGTAGGTAGCTATGTGGATACATCTTAACTCCCACCTGACTATGCACTGGCCTAACTAATATTCTAAGCACTTCAGTTTGGTAAATTCCTGTGAGCTTACTCAGAGGATTATCTGCTGCAACTTGCACTGGGCAGTCTGTTCTCAGTTGCATTTATCATCACTGCTCTTACAGCTTAAGTGTAAACTGCCCTGAATTTCAAAAGAAATCTGAATAGCAGATGATGTTCTTGGTGGGAAGAAGCTCAGAATTCCAATCACTATTCCATTTCTTATTTTGATTAGTATACTAGCTCCAGGCCTTAATAATAAAATTAATAACTGCTAAAGTGAGCATTTCAGTGCATGTGTGTGTGTATATATATGTATATGTATATATACATGTATATGTATATATACATGTACATGTATATGTATAAATAAAATTTTCCTTCTTTCCTTTAACTGATTCATGTCATTGGAAGATCGTCCAAAAGTGATTACTTCTAAGAAACAATCTCTCAAAACAGCAAGATTAAGATCTTATTCTTACTAAGCTTCATTTAAAAACAATCTCCAATTATTTCCTAAGTATGCTGCTGTACTTGTAAGCCCAGTGCAGACATCCTCTATGAACACAGCAGCAGCAGCTGTACAAATTAACCCCTGAACCACCTTCTCCCTTAAGGGGCATATGAATTTTATGAGTTTGATAGCTGAGTGCCAACACAGATTAATTCTATTAAGGATGGAAAAAAACCATTGGAAAATAAGTGCAATACTGCACTGGTAGAACACTCATCACAATCTACTGAAATAGTCAAGAAGCAAACAGTAATTTCACCTTGAAAAAGGTTCACAATTGCAATTTAACTGATTTACAATACAATGAACGTCTCTACATTCTTTATCTACTAGCATGACCGATATATTGTTAAGCATCACATTTTTCCTCCCACAAATACTTATTACTTTAATCTGCTCAGCCAATAAACTTTTTTTATTAAACTGAACACTAGAAGACCTTTGACTGATTCTAGTCACTTTTTTGCTATAGTATAATGCCATCACACTTAATAACCCCCTGGTATGGAGCCACACAAATTAAAGAAAATAACAGTAAAGGGGAAGAATAATTTGAAGCCGAATCAACAGGTCTAAGATATTTAAAACCTGAAACATCACGCTTAAACTGAATTATTTCTGTTTCTGGGGGTATACTATTTTTACATAGACACTCAGACACCATCTGTAATTCCTAAAAGAAACAATGTGGCATTTCAAGAAACACACTTACTGTTGGTTTCTGAAGCTTGCATCTATCATCCTGCAAGAAAAACAAGCAAGGAACATTTAGACAAAATCTGAAAGCATTAAAAACAAAACCAAACCCACACCATTTATCACTAAATTCAGTTTGCAATTCATTCTGTTAATGTGTAAGTATTTTTCCCCTAGGTAAAAACAGACCTGCAAGAGAGCAGATGTCAGTGATGGATTTTGAGCTAACATAAACAAGACCACTTCCTTAAATAATGCTTCCCAGTATGCAACAAAGACATGAAACCTGAGAGAACCTGAGCCTCCAACAAATTTCATTATTCTTTGTGCCCATGTTTTTACCTTACCTTTGTCTCTATCTAGAGAGTACATAACCTTAGCTTATATATTGATTGTAATCATATTAATTCTACTTAATGTACTTGTATTATCAGGTAAAGTCAACTAACTGGTTGTGGTCCAATGTCCACTGGACCAAAGGCCCCATATTCTATGGATCTTTCATAAACTCAAAGTTCTACTTGGCACAGTTACATTCATTACAAAAAAGCCCAACAGTACATAATCTTGTCAGTGCTGTATTTGTGCATTAAACTACCAAGCTGTTTGTTTCATATCAAGTGAAAACAGGCCAAACAAGGAAGAACTGGACTGATAGTCAGGTTAAGAACATTAGTGGCATCAGAAATAGATGGCAAGCCTGCAAAGTCACAAATATGCATCAGAGCTGAGTTACTTCTTATTAGGAGAAGCTACACCATCAAGGCACAACCTGAGACAAACAAGATTGGGAATCTTACTGTGAAATAGGCTACTCAAGACAGTGATTTTTACCATTACCCCAAATGCAAGACAAAACATACATGAAACAAGAGGAGAAGAGAAGAGGCAGGAATGGGCAGTAGAGCACATGGGCACGCTAGCAGGCTAAGCCTCTAAACAGTGGTTTTCAATTATTAAGATGCAGGAGAGTTTAACTAAGGCCAAGCTGAAGGAAGCCAAGGCAATAGCTCTGTAGCTAGAAAGAAATGCTTTAAAACTTGAGATAGCAGAAAGGTGCTCGTTAAAAGTACAGGAAATGGTATGGACAGCATAGAAAAGAGGAAGTGACAGATGGTCTGGTGGGAACTGAACATAAACAACCCTGACAACCACAAGCAGGGAACCATGATACAGCTAAAAATGGCAGGAGCCAGAGAGGGGAAGACAGAGCAACAAACTGGAAGTACAATGTTTATAATAACCATTTTCTAAACATAGATATGAACAGCCAGGATTGTACTTCTAGATCCAGATGGAAGCCTGGCAGATACATATTTACAATGGTGAAAGCATGAAAGTGGTCATTAAATAGTCACTCTGCATACTGGCATAAGAAAAGGTCTAGACATTCTGATGTACCACCTTCAGGGGTTACAGAGTCTCATTATAAAGGGGACAGGGTACATCAGAAATGATACAATTCCATATTCAGTTTATTCAAGAAATAAGCTGTAAGGCAATTTAAATCACCAGAAGATGTGCCCATCCTTATGCTACCCTAATCAAATCACTTCACATTGGGGGAACTATCTCGAACCCAGGTCCATCCACAAACAGCTGCAGGACTAGCATCCAACCAAACTAGCAGTTCTTCTTGATTTTAAAGTAATTATCAGACAAGCAACTGATGCAAAAACAGTAAAGTAAACACAAAAGTAAGTAAACACTCTCATATACTCACAGGATGAAGTTCCCCAACAATAAAGGATTCTGACATTGTCCTTGCATCTGTGGAATGGCCAACATCTTCAAAGTTCTCAGTAGCATCTCCTCCAGCTTGCTCCCTAAGGACCTCTTCACCTCCTGGGTGCTGCAATATTTAATGAGTTTGAATTTGTTACTGAAATACATTTCACATTCTAGAAATAGAAATTCTGCATTTTTACACTTCTAAAATTAAAAAAAAAAAGCAAAATCAGCTGCTAGACTTTCTAGAGCAAACATAAGCCTTTCTGAATAACTAGTGGGCTTTATGTACTCTCTGAAGCCAAAACCAAGGAAGCTGTCTCTATTTCATTGGCAAAGAAACAATAAGAGGCATTACCCCTTGCAACTAAAGCATTTAGAATGTTGTGTGGGAATCAGTCTGTATCTTAACAGCCCAACTTATTATCTGAAGTTACATTCTGTGTTTTCACTTCTTTAGGAAATGTGTATTTTTTATCCAAGCAATTCTTTATACAGCAGAAGGATAAAAGCCAAAAGGTATAAGCTGCAGCAAGAACATTCCAGAAAGATAAAACAAAAAATCTGTTCACAAGAAGCACAACCAAGCACTGGTAAAACAAGCAGGCAAGGTGCTAAGGAACCTGACCTTCTAGTTAATCCTGGTTTCAGCTGGTGGCTGGGCCAGATAACTTTAGGGGCCTTTCCAAAACAAATTATGGTACAAATATCAAGCAAGCCAGCTCCTTTGGAAGTGTTTAAGCACAACTGCAAGCTCATTCAAGACCCTAGAACAGCAATTTGGTTTTCATAGACTGTGGAATCCCGAAACCACATTGCTGATAAAACCCTTGAGACGCAGAGAAGTCATGTCCCAGTATATCTTCTAATACCTCGATCCATCACCACTCCCTTAACATAAACCCCTGTTCTCCATTAACTTTTATTCTTCCCCAGGATGCACTTTGGGGATTTTATGAAGTTCCACATTTCTATCCATCAAATAACTCTGCCTGTATATACTGCAAGATCTAACACATCATCTAGTCCAGTGCATTTCCTCAGCTCCAAGTTACTCATTCATGTAACAGGTGAAAAAAAAAAAATCACCACTCAAGTTTCAAGTAGGAAACTACTACATTGGGAATGATTAGGTAAACAAGTTGAAAGCACTTACTAGTACTGCCTTGGATTAAGGCAACCATGGAATAGATATCAGCACTTTACCAGTAGCAGAGGAAAAAAAAGGCTTTGGAGCCTCAATTCAATTCTTAATGCTTCTGACTACAGGATATAAAATTATGGAAAATAGGCAAAATATCTACTATTTAGGGTCATCTTGTGGGGAGCACAGCTGACCAAAAAGCACATAGATTAAACAAATGGCATAAACATTTCTACTAGTCTAAGCAATTCAGGTTAGCACTTACTTCAAATCCTCCTATTAATCTCCTATCAAACCTTCTCTTCTGACAAAACCAGTGTTTGTTCATACAGACGAAGCAAACTACTACTACAAGTTTCCCACTGTACCAGAACTCCAAAACTTGAATCTTTGCATTAAAGGCAGACATTTATTTTAACAGATTAAGGAAGCTGAGGAGGAAAAAAAAACCCAAACATACACACACAAAAAACCCCGACCCAACACTTTTTAAAGAGCCAAGATATCACGGCTATTAGGGTAAAGGATCCCTACCATGACTAAGCAAAAGCAAGATTAAGCAACTGATAGAGAGATTAGACGCAGCAGCTGGGCCAAAAAAAGGTTAGAAGAGTACAAGCAGAGTAAAGATTATGCAAGCAACCTGCAGATATGGCATACTCACCAAAATCCTGTCCTTGAATCCATTCTGATAAGTATTCAGGAAAAGGACTGGACAAAAGTTGAGGGAACACTCAAGTTCAATGCCTTGAAATGGCACTTAAGCTGAACTTGGGTCTAACCAGCACTCCCAGATATTGCCTCAACTAAATCTTCATAGAATTTCTTTAGCAATGTGGGTTTGGGTTTTTTAATACCATGCTAAAGAATTGTGCCCCCCAAAATAGAAGATTATATGTACCAACTTCAGCAGAAAAGGTGGCACAACTCCTTGGCAAACATGCTTAACAAACAAGGTATCAACAAAGCAGCAAAAGGCCCCAAAGTTAAACTACCCACAAAGCACCAGCACCATAAGCAGTATGTAAACTCATACTCGTGCGTTGCACTGAAACCAAACCCCACTCACACAAACACATAAAATACCAGTTACTCCAGCAAGTCATCAAGATCACGTGGTTTACACTAGCTCACAAAAAAAAATTCACCATACAGCCAAGCAGGTGGGTATCTACCAATGTAACTGCATTTACATTAAAATTACTTCACGAGGTACTTTAACAATCTACTTGCAGGTTGCAAGCTACAGAATGATCATGTACCAACTTGTGTTCCCAAATCCCTCTCCTGTGCCACTACAAAGCAATCATGTAGCTATAAGGGCAGCACCACAGAGACACTGCAGCTTTTCTCTGTAGAACTAGTTTTTGGTCTAATTAGAAACTGATCCCTCTGTCTACAAAACCACAATATTAGTGTCAAGACAGTGACAGAAACCAATCCTCTCTACCAGCCCTCTGACTATCACAGATCAGCTGAAGAGGGCACATTCACCCTGACCTCTGCCACTACAGCTGGAAAACTCGTATTTTTTTTTAATGACATGAGCAAGGCTAAGTAAAGAGAATCACACACAGAATTCCAAACTTAAGCCATCTACCAGATAATTTTAATAATAACCTACCAGACATTGATGGAAGTACTTTGAAACTAAGCACTTCGCTTTTAGCTGCCACCTCTCCTTAACTATATGAACTTACAAACCCTCTGTAAATAACTAGCACATAATACATGCAATTAATGAACAGAGTTCACATCCTCTAATGAAAGAGTGCAACCGTAATGTCTCACACAAAGGGCAAGAACTGACTTTTCTATCAAAAGATGAGCATCTTTCATGGTTGGATGAGTTTCCCAAAGCTTGTTTATACAAGGCCTTTGTTCACAATTCTGCCTGGTAAACAAAGCCTGCTACCAGAACCGCTACTTTAATGAAAATCCTCTGGATAGACCCTGGAACTGGAAAGCCCACAACGCTATACAGATAATGACTCCTAAACCAAAATCCTGTTGATAAAAGTAATTGAAGAGTTCTTGCAGGTAAAGCTGTGGTTCAAGGGAAATGAAAAAGCTTTTGATAACTTAAGACAGCCTAGCTCATTCCTAGGACATGCCCAATATAATAAATAATCTAAGTTACATACATAACAGATGGCTATGTAGAGCCAGCATTAGTACAGAGCACAGACTAATTCCTAACAGCAGCACATTAGAAAGTTTTAGATAAGGCAAATAAGCAGTTAATCTTGCTGCTCTCATCTGGGTCAAAAGTCCAGCTTATCTCATCCTGAATGCCACCTTTTCTTTCCCTTGCTACAGTCATGCAGACTCAGCCTTAATATGCAGGACAGACAGACAAATGCTTACTGATTTTCATGTAGTCTGAAAAGAGTCCTCCAAATTATTTCTATTATCTGTTTAAGTTCCAGGACCAAAATTGTCTGCTCATGTAAAGTGTCAGGAGCCTAAGTAAGAAGATCTCTCTCTGAGAGTTTATTTTTGAAAACTATTATCAGACTTTTAGATTAAGTGCAAAAGAAATAACCAGTAGCTTGGTGCCCGCCCTGATTTCAATTGGGTAGAGTTCCATATTCTTCTTGGAGGCTGGTACAGTGCTGTGCTTTGGACTCAGTACGAGAATAATGTTGATAGGACACTGATGCTGCAGTAGTTGCTAAGTAGCACTTACCCTAATTCAAGGACTTTTCAATGTCCCATGCTCTGCCAGCAAGAAGGTGTACAGAAGCCAGGAAGGAGCACAGCCAGGACAGCTGATGTGAATTGGCCAAAGGTATTCCATACCACAGAACATCATGCCCAGTAAACAAACTGGGAGGAGCTGGCTGGGAGCTGCAGCTAGCTGCTTGGCAATGGGCTGGACATGGGTTAGCATCTCTTTTTGTCTCCCTTTTTATTGTAATTATTATATTTTATTTTATTTCAGTTATTAAGCTTTTTTATCTCGACCCACACATTTTATCTTTTTTCCCTGATTCCCTTCCCCATCCCACCAAGGGACTGTGGGGAGCAGTGAGCAAGGGGCTGCAGGGCACTGAGGTTAACCACAACAGTGCCCATTTCCCCACTTACAAAACAGTTACAGCTTGCAGAGTTTCGCACAAAAGTGCTAAGAAGTGCTATTTCTCAAAGCATTTTCAAATTCTTCTGCAAGCTTCATCAGAGCTTAAGGAAGAGTTAACACTGGGTTTAATCCCCAGACTGCAAGGTTTTGCAGTAAAAATTCCCATGGTTCACTGGCAGACTTCAAACGTGCCAATACAGGCATCTTTCACTGCAAGCTGATCATGACTTGAAACATGGAAGGCGTTATGCTACTCCTCCCCAACACCATCACACTGCGTGAACATAACTTATTGCCACATAGGGGAGAGAACATTTTTCATCCTGGCACAGTAAAGCAATATTTGCTTTTAGCACTTTATTTGATGAGCATTATAAAACACATTTAGTGGGAGCTGTCCATTCTAGGAAAAGTGCTATGGAAGCACAAGTTCATACCTTACAGAAAAAAAAAATTATTTACCAATATTTTTGCTGTATTCTGAGACTACCAACAATTAAAGTAACTTAAACAAAGTCTGTATTAGATTAATATTAAATGCATACCATAGTTAGTTTTCAGAACAAGAAATGTTCCTATATGTCAGCTTTTTTGCCTAGCTCAAGGAATCCAATCAAGCTCCCGCAAGAGCCTCACCACAACAGCAAGTAAATCAAGACACATCATTCATTTTAATAGGCCCAGCTACTCTTGTTTAGCTCATTAGATTGATGTCAAAACCTGTCTAGAGGGACGACTTTATTAAAATTATGGGGAAATACTATAGAGCATTGCCAACATATTTTGTCCACTCACTGACATTTAATGTTATTCATATATGTAATTATCTACAATACAGATATAGCCATGACATCCTGTTGTGAGTACACATGAATTTCTAGTAGCTATTTTCCTTTAAATTACATAGGATCTTATCCTGGTTTCAGCTGGGATACAGTTCATTTTCTTCTTAGTAGCTGGTACAGTACAGTGCTTTGGATTTAGCATAAGAATAATGTTGTTAATAAACCGATGTTTTCATTGCAGGCAAGTAGTGCTCACCTATGTCAAGGACTTTTCAGTGTCCCATGCTCTGTGAGGGAGCATGGCCAGGACAGCTGACCCAAACTGGCCAAAGGGATATTCCATACCACAGAATGTCATGCTCCATCCATAAACTGGGAGGAGTTGGCCATGAGCCACCAATCACTGCTCAGGAAGAGGCTGGGCATTGGTCAGTGACTGGTGAACACGTGTATGGTGCACCATTTGTTTCTGTTGGGTTTTATTCTTATCTCTCTCCTTATCATTACAACTACTGTTATTACATTTACTTTATTTCAATTATTAAACTATTCTTATATCAACCCACAAAATTGACCTTTTTCTGATTCTCCTCCCCATGCACAGGGCAAGAGGGCGAGTGAGCCACTGCATGGTACGTGGGTACTCACTGGGGTTAAACCACAAGACCTGAAGCTAAGGAAAAAGTTTCCCAAACCTTCTACAACACAGGTCTGATTGCCTTTAATGACATATAACATAAAAGTTTCTGGTTTCAAGAATATTCTTTCTTGACAAGACCTTTCAAATAATGCATTCCAAAAGCTGAGGTCTCTTGGTTTCTTCTTCTAGACTTGGAAAATCAAAGAAAATTTACAGATGAATATTCAAGCTATGAATTCTCCCCAGTATCTGCCACTAAAAAAAAACCAAAACCAACAAAACAAAACAAAAAACCCACCAAAACAAAACAAACAAAAAAAACCCCCAAAATAAAAAAACCCCCAAAATAAAAAAAAACCCAAAATAAAAAAACCCCCAAAATAAAAAAAACCCCAAAATAAAAAAAACCCCAAAATAAAAAAAAACCCAAAATAAAAAAAAAACCCAAAATAAAAAAAGCAGTTGCTGGAATCTTCAGTAACTCCAAGGACAAGATATCAAAGCATGCAACTGTTTCCTCCTTCAGCACTTTTTCTGTATTTCCTATGATCTTTTTTAAGCCTTCTCCTTTAGGAAACCAAGCTAATACGGATCACACTGTGCAATGTCTCCACTCCTATTCAGCCCTACCACTCCCAACACATATGTCACCATCCCCAGCCCCTTTACTATCTAACTTCAATCAAGTGTTCACAGAGGCTGATTGTTCCCCAAAACCAAACAAGTTCCACTAAACATCTACAAGCTCCACGAAGACAGAACAACTGGACAGAGGGCATACACCCTTTAACTATTGCAGTGGAGTGAAAAGCAGCACCACACTTCCACTTATTAAGCACAAGAGCGTGCAAGGTGTCTTCAAGACTGAATCACAGTAGAGTTTTCCACTTCATTATTAATAAGAAAATATTTCCATAGCTTAATGCAGTTATTGGTTTAAGAAATGGGACAGGTGAGCTTAGCTGCTGCTCCCACTTCTTCACTCCCCAGTAAACTGATACTTATGTACTACTTGGGAAGAGCATGCGTGAGGTGATGCTTTAGCAGTACATCCTTTTTAGTACTACTGGACTTAAATTTCAGCGGCCCACATATAAGTCTTAAAATATGTTAAGCTTTTCTACTGAAAGGAACCACATGAAATAAACCCGAGTTTAACCAATAATGCTATTGAAACACCTAACATAATCCCCACTTTGAGAAGGGTTTACTGTACTCTGGAATGAACCTGCAAGAGGCTAGCTCCAATGTCTCCTCAGCTGTCACATGGAAATACCTCACAGAGTCAGACAGTGTCAAAAGAATTAGCATAACACTTGATAGGTTAACTAAGTGCCAAAAGCATTTTAAAAAAAAAAGTTTAAAAAGTGCCCTATGAAGTATCTTAATCCAAGAGTTCCATAACAAAAATCACCAACACAATGAACATTAAAATATCCAAAAATTTTCCCTAGGGCTGTAGCTTCACTTAAGATACTTTGGGTAACTATTCTCAACAATCTCATTTATTATCTCAGAATGTCTTTGAAATTTCAGCTCAAAACAAGCCATGTTCTATTGAAAGCTTAACGTGAGGTTGAAGTCTGACTTATGTGTACCAGAGCGTCTCAAGACATCCCTCAGTTGTCCAAAACCCAACTATTTCAATGCTTACAAACCCAACTATTTCAATGCTTACAAACTGAATTCTTTTGATATGTTGCCAAATTATCAATGTTGTCCTGAAGGATGAAAATGAGGTTTTCTTGGAGGTGGTGCCTCTTAGTATTTACTAATTTCACCACATGTACTGAAGGAAGAGGCTGTGCAACTATTTAAACTCAAAAGCTCATGAGATCCTGGATTTTTTTTTCAAGTGTTTTTTTTTTCTTGTGTTGGGTTAGGTTTAGAGTTTTTCTGAGGTGTGGGTCTTTTTGTCTCTGCCTCCTCAATCTGGACAATATACAATACAATTAGGTATCAATCAAAACTGATGAAGTTTCCAAAAGCTAATTCAGTTTTGCAGACTACATGAAAAGCTGCATTCTCCTCCAGAGCTTCTATAATTAAATTGGCCCTGACTGCATAACCATACAGAGATATCCATAACTAATGGATGAAGACAACCAGGGGCAGAGCTAGATGAAAAATAATGAAGGAAGAGTCAGTAGATCAGTTTCACAATCTGCCTTGCTGAAAAGCCAAACAATTTGCGTTGACACACTGCTTAAGAATGAAATACTACCTGTGTCAACACTGCCTTTGAAGAATTGCTTGTCAACCCTCCTCTGCAAAATGCTCAATTTCTGCTTTGAATTGCAAGTGTTTACAAGCACAAAAATCAAGATGGGGCTACAGAACAACTGATGCTTGAAATCTGTCATGTCTCTACCCATCTAAACTGTATTCTTGATGAAATTAATGTAATTTCATACACTTTTTAATTGGATGCTAGGTTGCCTTTAGGAAGAATTCCTTCACAGAAAGGGTGATCAGACATTGGAATGGGCTGCCCAGAGAGGTGGCAGAGTCACCATCCCTGATAGTTTTAAGGTAAGACTGGATGTGGCACTTACTGCCATGGTCTAGTTGATACAGTGGTGTTTGGTCAAAGGCTGGACAACATCTCAGTGGTCTTTTCCAACTTAATTGATCCTGTGAGTCTATCTTCGCAGACTGGGAATAGGGAGCAAGGGAGAAAACTCAAAATATCTAAATCCCAGCTCCATTCAAATATGGAAAAAAAAAAATCCATGGTAGTTTTATTTCTGCATCTCCACAGAAAAATGTTTTAGTCCAGTAACTAAAATGCTTCTTTATTAACCATGACTATCAGTGATTACACCAACTGCTCACTGCCTGTCAGAGATCAAAACCATCAACCACTAACTGGGGAAGGAAAAAGGCCAAAAAAACACAACCAAAGGAATTGAACTTGACTCTAGTGCTCTACACTAGAGTTCGAACTGGTGCAGCTTTACAGCACCACACTGCATCCCTGCACCGAGTGGATTAGGGCAGCAGTGAGAGCCGCTCTAATTTTCTGATCCTGGCTGCCTGTATGTAATGCCACGTCTGCCATGCCCTGCAAAAAAAAGACCACCCAGGGCTTAAGGCCACCCAGGATGTACTTATTTGGCAGATATGAACACAAGCCACTGCGACCAAGAGGCTTTAACAAGGACTGGATATAAGAAAGAATTTTTTTACAGTGACAGTAGTGAGGCATTGGAACAGGTTGCCCAGAGAAGTTGTGAATGTCCCATCCCTGGAGATGATCAAGGACAAGGGCTGGGAGTAACCTGGTCTAGTGGAAGGTGTCTCTGCCCTTGGCAGGGGGGCTGGAATGAGATGAGTTTTAACGTCCCTTCCAAACCAAACAATTTTGTGTTTCTGAGACTAACCCCCAGATCTGTGATATTCTGCAAGTTGTGATACTTTCCTTCCACTTTGTGAAGTTTCTTTCCTGTTCCAATACAACACACACTACAACAGTGTGAAGAGAGCAGTTGCTG